>LPNX010234034.1:242705-260569 GCA_001517045.1 Pseudotsuga menziesii | reverse complement strand
CAACCAACCACTTTAGAAAAAAAGTCAAACTAAGTAAGAAAGTTACAATAATAATCAATTGAAAATACAAAATTATAATTAGTCAATGAGTGGTCAATGCTCTACACAAGTTATAGTTTATTAATAACTCATCACCAAAGACATACTATGCATTTCTTGCACACCAACAAATCTTAATGCATTCATTTTATTTAAGTTCTCTTTGTTATTGAAGTGTTCCTCAAATTAGAAATTTTCACTAAACAATTAGAACCTATTATTGTTTATCAACCCTACAATGTTTCCATGAGTGTGAGGATGGCCATTGGTGTATAACAAGATCTTCCTATCAAATTTTATGGAACCATAATAATTGATGCACATAATATACATGCAAATTCTAAGTATGTATTGAACAATATTCAAATAACCAAATTGACTATAAAGAGGGCCATAAAACAACTTAAGAAATACTAATTATTTGGATGGAATGAACACATGTGTATAAGTATAACCAACAAAAAATTTAAAACATTTAGTTTAGATTTGGAAACCATATAATTATTGTACCACACAAGGAGAATTTGGTCCCATGCAACATCAGGCACATGTAGGGAATATGACCAAGTTTTATAAAAAACATGACTGTAATAGGTTTGGTAATAGGTTTGGGAAGAGAGAAGTCCTTGCTGCCCTAAAAATAATGTTGGAAACAATGCTTCTCAAAGGAATAAGTAAGGGTTGCATAACATTTACTCATAAGAGACTCTACGAATGGTGTTGAACTAAAGTGTAGTTTCAAAAAGAGCAGCTGAAATATGCATATGATGAGATCAATTCTAGTTGTTAACCCATATTATACCAAGAATTCCATTATTTTTCTATATCTCCGAGGTGTTGAAACCATGGATTTTTTTCTTTCTCCAAGTTCACCTTAAACCTATGGGAGTTATCTTAGAAAGATCATAGGATGTTTCGCTATTTCTAAAAGCCTTTCATTAAGTGAGACAATAAAAGATGCCTTAAGGTAGAAATATTATTATTTGGGGACATAGAAACAAAAATACACTAACTTCATCTAGGAAATAACATTAGCATGAAGTAGTAAAAGTATGCATCATTTGAAAACACAAACTAACCTTGCACATTTAAAATCCGAACTATGTAGATCTAGAAATGGATTGTTCACTAGCAGGAGACGGAAATAATAAACAGCTCCAACAATCACCCGAAAACAGTGCTGCAACAATGGTAAGTGTGAAGAAAATCTCGTTAAGGTCTTCATTTTTATAGAACTCTTAGACGTCGCTATAGTGACGGCAAAATTTGACTTTTGCGCCCTAGGTCAACTTGACCGTTGTAAAAAGCCAACAAAATCTTAATGCCCTAGGTCAACTTGACGGTGTCGTCGCTATAGCGACGGATAGGCGTGGATACAGATACGTCAAAGGCTTTAGGCGTGGATATAGCGATGGCTAAGAGCCCCGGCGTGGATACAGCGATGGCTAGGCATGGATACAGCGATGCCTCGTTCCTGTTACATCGGATTTTACACCAAAAAGTAAGAAACGTGGAAAACCTCCGTGGAAAAATCCACACTTTTGTACTAGTGCAAAAATAAGGGCTTCCGTTGAAGTGCTCGCAATCTTCCATCTGAAACAGCGGCCACACAAAGGACTTATGCTCTGACGGTGATGAGACAAAAAACGACGATAGTAAAAAGCTTTTAAAACAACACAAAGGGAATAAAACTATCAGCAAAACATGACTATCCATCGGGGGAATTCATAAGTAAGCTTCTGCAACGGCGACTGCATAGATGACTATGGCCCCGCTTCACAGTCCAATAAACTTCCGATGGTGAAAAACCAAAACTTCAAACCAAGTCAAACAAAAGATAGTCATTCAGCTTCTTTAATTCAACCTCACAGGATCCAAATTTGTAGCAGAAAACAATAGATTCCATCCATCAAAAGCAAATCGAGGCAAGATAAAATTAAAAGGAGGGTCCAAAATTTTTAGAAATTTGGGAAAACGTTGCAGCTGCAACAGAGTGTTATTTGAGGACACTTGGGAGATCAAGTGACCCTTAATAGAGTTATCTATGATCCTCTTGAATTTGATAATATCCTTCTTTTTCTTGGATTTCTCCTCTTCTCCCTCTGGTTCCTTGACCTATTCTTTGATGTATCCATCCAGGTCATGCTCTTCAAGGATGAGAATAATTCTATACTTCCATGCTATGAAATTATCTTCTCCCTCAATATTTTTATATAGCTTGGTACTATTTGTCATCTTTAAAGAATGAGAACATCAAATGGAAATATAGGAGATAGTACTTATTTGTTTGAAGACTTTTTTTGGAACCAACTTCAGGATGACCTAGGGTTTGACTAGGAAACCCTATTTTTTCAGCTGAAATAACTTGTGGATCTGAGAGGAGAAAATGATGTGCCATCCTAAGGTGAGCTAGAATGTATATTTCTTTTCCAGAATCTAAGGATGAAAAATCTGATGCCCTAGTTTCTCTCAGCAGCAGTGATAGGTCAAAAAGTGAAAATCCTCAGAATGAAAAGTTGCTTCGACAGAAAGATGTCACCTCCTAGAGTAAGTTAAATAGTCCTTATTTTTCAAATGATCTATGGAGGGAGGTATTCGGAGTAGTGAAACTTAAATTTTTGAATTGTCAAAGCTGTTGCACAGTGTCTTCTTTCAGGTTAGCTCTGATACAATGTTAATTTTTCTAATAAAATATAACAAAGGATCACTGAAAGAATAACAAGAACAAAAAATAAAGAGAACACAAATATTTATCCTGGGAAACCCTTGTGGGGAAACATACAACAAAAATTCCTTCATATAAGAACCAAGTACAGTGTAAGAACCAACGAACAAGACTAGACTGCTTCCTCTCCTCTAGATGGACTATTTCTTCTCATTCTAGCACAACTGCTTGAGTTTTGTGTGTGTCCAAATGAGTGGCATGCCTCCCCTATTTATATTGATTAGTGGAGAATCCTAATAACCCAACATGGCTGACTTCTCCTTGCTTCCAGATTTGGATTGTCTTGGGAGACTCAAAAACAAATTTTAGTAATACGTTTATGGCTACTACTAACCTGACTTACAATGAAGGTTTTACCTCAAGAATTTAGATGACCAATTACATCAATGACATCCCTAATCGAGGGAACACCATCTCCAAAAGGGGTAATAATGATAATAGTACAAAATAGAATATATTCCATAGTTACATTTCTTTAACACTGGGATCCTAATCAGGGTATGTTTGACCTTCAGAGTGAGACATTAGATACCACTGTCGAGGATATATACTTCATCACGGGTTTATCACATCGGGGGGAAGATATGAACCTAAGTTGTTGTGGTTTTGGTGGTGACCCACTAAGTGTTCAAGAACATGGGAACACATATTGTGTGCCCAGATCGCAAAAATCAGACACTCAAGTTCCTTTGGGAAAATTGCTAGCTTTCCACTCAAGGCTGTAACATCCTGGTTTTGACCCCATGGTATTAAATTACATATGATGTAAATATTGTATTAAATCATGGTGTGGAGGTCAAGGAAAATTCCCCACCATGGGTTTAGTATTTTTGTGTTGGAGATTAAAATTAATGCCGATGGTTTATGTGATAGCTAAGCACAATGTGTTTTGAGACATCATGTAAGATGCAGATTAATAAAAAAATACCATAGCTAGCTATGTGCCACAACATTAAAGAGATTGGGGCATGATTTAACAAGGAATAGGGGGGGGAACATTCAAACCTTGAGCCTATGGGGAAAATACAAATGTCCAAGCTGGGGAAAACCCATAAGCTATCAACTACCCATTTCTTGTATTTTTCCCCAATCATTTATTTCTGCAAGAATTTGGTTGAGGTAGTTATTGCATGGGAATGGGAAGAGTATGGGAAAAAAATCAAATTGGGAAAAGTACCCATTTTTAAAAAACGTGTTTTGACTTCATGGGAAAGAAAACACCCAAAAATGTATGCCCATTCTCTCAGGCATTCATGTTTTCATATTCCCTCACGTTTTGGGGAGCTGAGGGGGGATGTTTTAATCATCCTGCATCCTTCATTCACAAGGGGCACTCGCATAGCTAATTGTTCCTATTCTCAGTCCTCCATCCTTTGATTTTCCTCGTCATGATTTTGATTTTGTTTTGATTCCCTCATGGCTAGAGAATCATTTTTGGCAATTCCCATTAGATTGAAGAGGGAACCATGATTTCAAAGTGGTTGCTGAGCTGTCTTCACCCACATGAAGCTATTGAAGGTTCTGTGAAGTCGATTTTGGTCATGGGGCTATCGTTCCCCAATTGCCTTGTTTTTTTGGCTTCCATGGTGTTTTCCTTCAATCCCAGAACTTGTAATTGTTGTGTAGGCATTCTTTGTTTGGTCTGAACGAGTTGGGTGTGAACAAAGGTGTTGTTTTCCTTTTGAAGGCCATCCAATGTTTTCTGAATGATTTGGGTCACTTGGGTTGTTTTCCCCATTTTCCATATTCGATTTTGGGTTCCTAGGATGGTTTGTCAATACCCAGAACTTGTCTTTGTTGTGTAGTGCATCCTTGTGTTGTCTTGGCTGAGTAAGTTGAAGAACCCATCTGTTATTGGGTTGACTGTGTTGGGATGTGATTATTGGTTTGATTGTGGGTGTACAGTCTTGTCATGTGTGAGTCTGTGTCCCCTAGTTCCTTGTAGAAATCATGCCTAGCTCAGGGGTGGCATTGTTGCTGAGAGATTAATGAGCGCACTGGCCTATGGTTGGGTGGAATGTTGCAGAGACATAGCTAGTTGCGAGAAATATTCTTCTCAAGTTAAGTGTTCTTGTCTATGTTAATCTCTGCAATTGTATTTATTGCATTATAATTGCTTGATGGAATATGATGAACATGTTGGACGTGTTGAATTGATGAATTGTTCCTTTGAATAAATGCAATCATATGCATCTATGTATGTTTCCTTCAATGCATTGTTAAACTAAGTTGCAGGGTTAGATTGTCAAATTGATGTTGGCCTGGATGGCCAAGTCTATTCAAAGACATCGATTAGTAGGTTGAAGTTTTGAGCATAAACCCTCTTCTGCAATGTATTATTCTGCGTCCGGGATGTGGGATGGGGAAGATATCCTTTGGCAAATTTAGACCTCCGCAAATTCTTTTCCACAATTGCGGGATGCGAAGAAGTCTTTTTGTGAAATATGGATTTCCATAGTTTTTGTTCGACAATGCACCTTTCCGCAACTTGCGGGATGCAGGATGAGGCTTCGCATATTTTGATTTCTGCTACAGTCATTTCCGCATGCGGGATGTAGGAATGTGGAATGCAGGGTGCAGGATGCGGGATCATGGTATCGCTATTTCCACAATTCCCGATCTCGCAACTCAATTTTTCTGCGCCATTGATTTTTGTGAAATGATCTTGAGCCGTTGATTTGATTCCAGATGCAAAACCGTTTGTGATTGTTGGTTTTCATCACTATTTCTCTCCGTCGTCCGATATCCTCTGAAATATTTCCTTACAGATCATCGAATTGATCAGTGGAATACAGGAGGGAGTGTGACAGCGTTGGAAATGTTGACAAGTGGTTCGAGGCCATGCCTTGTGTTTCAATGAACAATAAAGGTCCTCGATGAAATTTTTAATTCCACATGATAATGGGGTATGGGTACGTGATAGAGTGGTATCAAATCCCATGTTGCATCTTTGGGCCTCAAAGGGGCCATGAGAAATCCACCTCTGTGTTCAGATAAATTCAGCAGGTTTTCAGCAGGGATTGCAGGGGCTAGAAAGTTGGAAAATTGGCAATGAAGTTATGCACCAGATTGCATGAAATCGAAGGGTTACAAAAAAAAATTCTTTAGTGGTGCAGGGAACCACAAGGTGGAAATCCCCCCTTGAACCTCGTTGTCCCCTGAGACAGATGATTATTATAGAAAGGAAACTACAACAAGAAGGAGTGCTAATTAGCAGAATTGCTAAATTTAGCCAACCCGATGAAAGGCACATTGACCGTTCATGCCTGGAAGAAGCAATTGGTATGTAATTGTTTACATTTATGAGATTGACTAACAAATGATGTTGTTAACACATTTTGAAGATTCATAGGGAATATTGGAGAGTTGATCTTGGTCTGACTGAGAAGGTCACAGAAGATCAACACCAAGAAAATTAACAGCATGTATGATGCATAAGATCCCTGTGGATATAGGAAAGATGTGATGGGGAAAATTCAAGAGACCCACAAGTGGGAAGAAAGCCACTCCAATGCTAGAGATGTGGAGGACCCCATTTACGTCATATTTTTCCCCATGGGGAAGGGCATGTAAGTCCAGCTTACAATGTCCAAGATCATGGAACTAAAGCTGTTGGGAAGTGGGAACATGAGAGTTCCCCAGATGCTGCAGCTACTATAAGAATCCTGAGGGAAGAATTGTAGGATTGCAAAGAAGAAAATAAAAGGTTGGTCAAGGCTTTGGTAGAGAAAATCCATTTGAATACATGCATGCTATAGAGTTTGGCAGATCTCCAAAAGAAAATAAACTCTGGGAATCTGTTAACAAAGATAGAAGGGAGTAGGAGAAATTCCCACGAGAAGAATGAGAAGATTAACCCAAGGAAGAAAGATTTTAAACCTTCTCACCTCCTAAAGAAGCAAAGGAAGCTATCACAAGTTGTGATTGAGCCGGTGAGAGTGATGAGGTAAAATCTAAAAGGGACCACTCAAATGTTGGGGACGTGAAGGACACTATCTGCGCAGGAATTGTCCAATTGAGAATTAGAATGAGGTTCAAGTCCCTAGCACCCAAGAAGCTGAAAATATGGATCAAGAAGTAGGGATCATTTGAAAAATTTGTGCAGTGTTAGAAGACCACTAGGCAGGTCATAACACAACTATGGTGGAAGTTGAGGGTGAGATCATTGAACAGACTGTTTCTGTTTTTATTGACCCTAGATTGACTCACAGCTATATTACCCTTGGATTTGTTGAGATGTTCCCTTTGAAGAAGTCAAAGCATAGAAGACCATGGTTAGTTCAAATAGCCACTGGAGCTAAGAGGAAGACCAGTGAGGTGATAGTTAAATGTCCATTGGTCATGGATGGGTTAGTCACTTGCGTAGATCTGAATGTTTTTCCAATTGGATCATATGATGTCCTCATTGGAATTGATTGGTTGGAAGCACACAGAGCATATCTTAATTGTTACAAAAATACTTTTGAGTGCTTGGATGATGAAGGTAACCTAAGGGTTGTAAAAGGATTTCTGGAAAGGATCTCTAGAGGGAAGTCTTCAGCAATGCAGCTGAAGAAGTTCTATGGGAAAGGTTGCAGAGTGCATGCAGCTCATGTTTTGGAGGTGGCGGAGTATGATAGTCCTAGGTTGGAAAGATTTAATATGCTATAGGAATTTAGGAATATTTTTCTTGATGAAAGTTCGGGGATTCCTCCAAAGGAAATTAATATTACCTTTGAGCTTGTTCCTAGAACAACACCAATGTCCTAGACACCCTATAGGATGAGCATACCAGAAATCCTAGAGCTGAAAATACAGCTGCAAGAGTTGTGTGAAAAGAAGCATATCAGGCCAAGTGTGTCCCTGTGGGGATCACCAGTTGGGTTTGAGAAGGGGAAAGATGATACACTATGGTTGTGTATTGATTATAGACAGTTAAGAAATTTCATTGTGAAGGACAAGTATCCTTTTCCTAGGAATGATGACCTCTTGGATCAAATGAGAGGAGCAAAGGTATTTTCCAAGATTGACTTGGGATCTGATTACCATTAAGTAAGTATCAAGGATGAAAATGTTCATAGGACAACCTTCAGAGCAAGGTATGGATCCTATGAGTTGGTAGTGGTACCATTTGGTTTCAAAAATGCAGCAACTACGTTTATATGCCTTAGGAATATTGTTTTCAACAGGTACTTGGGAAAGTATGTTCTTATTTTCCTTGATGACATTCCTACTTATTCAAAGGATGAGGAAAAACATGTGGAACAATTGAGGATGACCTTGAAATTGCTCATGAAGAATAAACTACATGCAAGGTTGAGCAACTATGAATTATACAAAGATGGAATTCATTATTTGGGTCACATTGTCCCAGATAAAGGAATATCTATAGACCTTGAAAATATTGAGGCCATGAGAAGTTGGCCTACTCCAAGAAAATTAACAGATGTAAAATATTTTATGGGACTTGGAGGATACTATAGGAGGTTCACTGAAGAATATTTTGCAAAAAAATTGAGTCTATGTATGGGCTGAGGAAGCCTGTGTATGAACTTGTGGTTCCATGAGGAAATGGCCCTTCTTGAATACTGCAAGTAGAATGACCTGAGCAAAGCAACTTGGTGGTACCCACTGAAACCAAGGTAGGAAATTTCCATGGGATATAAGAAGGATCTCATGACTGAAATCTAATGTTTGAACCAAATATATTTTGAACTTCAGATTTTAAATTTTGCTGATGATTGTTAATTAAATATTATTAATTGTTTGGCTTATCTAAAATGGTGTCAAGATGATATGTTGTATGTGAATGTCCAGGTTTTGGGTAGCATGTGTAAGTTAGGGATGAGTACTCCCCACATACAAAATCCAAACAATATGAGGATGGCCTAATGGTTGCAAAAATCTGATTTTTCTGTGGGAAGCAGAATTGTGAATTCAAAATTTTGAATTTGACTATCAATGTATTAGTCATTTGATAATTTGAAATTTATCTAGGCATGAAATAGATTTGAAAGTCTATGATTAAATTTTATAATGAAAGCTCATATGAACTGCATGCTTATATATAATGCAGGTGAGATGATGAAAACATGTACTGGTTGTACATGGCTCCTCAGGAGGATGTACTTGGATACATAGCTTCTTGGAGGGATGTGCTTGGAATAGGTTTGGAAACTTATAATTGCAATTATTTTTATAATGACATCTCATATAAACTGCATGCTTGTATGTAACGCAGGTGAGATGATGGTGGTCCACCCCTGGAGTACATAGCTCTCGGGGGGATGCAGTAGAGAAAGATGACTCCTCTGGAAGGATGTACTAGAGTACATAGCTTCACCCCCCTTGCTAGCTAGGAACCGGTATGCATCACTGTGGACGCCCAAGGAGTAAGACATCCAGTTAGAATTCTTTCTGCACACATTCATGCCGTAAGGGGACTGTCATGAGAGTGGGAGATCCATGAAGAGAATTGTCACGTCCCCATCCCTCAGACTGGTGAAGAGGACGCGACGAAAACCACATACAACCGGGCAAACAACCCCATGAACATAATCAAAAGAGATCAATGCTGAAATTGGAAGCTTAAACAGGAATCATTACAAGATTTCCAAACATACAAGAATGCACAGATGCATAATCCTTTAATTATACAGCGGAAACAAACATACATTCCAGCATTAATCATGTTCATTACAATTAATTTGTCATCAACATAATTTGCAGAGATAAAGTAACCAGTAGCACTTATCTTTTGATGAAGAATCCCGCAACCAGCTATGTCGTTGCAACGTTCCACCCAACCATAGGCCAGCATGCTCATCAATCTCTCAGCAACGCTGCCACCCCCGAGCTGGGAATGATTCCTCAAGGACTGAGGGAACAACGCAGGCTTACACATAGCCAAGGGACACAATAAGAAAACCAAGGAAGC
Organism: Pseudotsuga menziesii; assembly: GCA_001517045.1. NCBI lineage: Eukaryota > Viridiplantae > Streptophyta > Pinopsida > Pinales > Pinaceae > Pseudotsuga > Pseudotsuga menziesii. The sequence continues at coordinate 250,889 of LPNX010234034.1, read as the reverse complement.
TGGGTTTAACAGACCTTCAACAGATTGGCTAAGCCAGCACATTCCAAGGGAACAACCACTGCATACTCGCAGCAAAACAATTTCATTCACAGCTCTGTGATGAAGGCAAAGACCACCAGGGATAGCCCCAAACAAAATATGAGCACAGCTCAAGCCCACAAGACAGCACGGAGTTGTTCTTGGCCCTATCGTGGCCAAAAAAACTCAACTGCAACCCAAACCAGGGTATAACAGCAGCCCAAACTCACAATGAATGATGACAACATTACGCAGCCCACAGATCATGGAAAAGGAAACAGAACTCCCAGCATAGACATGGGAGACTCAACCAACGGATTTGGAATTACACAGCACACAACTCCTCCACACAAATGCTGGAGAATGACACAGCTCATGCAAACATGGGCAAAACACACGCAGTCCCCAATTGAGGAATAAATCAGACTCACAGCCACATCCGAAAATCGTCGGAAGAATAGCAACAGCCCAAAATGTGGGTGAAGTCAACAGCAAGCTGCACACACGGCCCTGAGCGTGAATGGCTCCTACACCCAAAAATCCTGGGTGACAGCAGCAATTGCATCCGCTCCCTGCATGAGGAAATCAACGCAGAGTTCTTGCACGTGAGGAGAAACAACAACGGCTCTGCACGTGAGGAAGATGAACCGACAACCAGAATGGGGAAAAAATGGAGGAGAATGGAGACCAGGCATGAGAGAAAAATGAAGGTTCTCTGCTGGGCATGCGTACCATTCGAATTGATAGCAGCCTGCCAAAACCGATGCTTCCCCATGCCCACGTTTCCTCCTGCAATAACTGCCCCCAACAAACAAAATCAAGACATTGAAGAGGTTGGTGAAACAAGAAAAGGTGGTAAAACATGGGTTTTTCCCCCATAGACCAAGGTTTGACATCCGCCACCCCTTATCCTTTGAAACCATGCCCTTTTCATTTCAACGTTGCACTGCCGTAGCTGGTTGTGGTTTTAGTTTATTTGATGTGCATGTTTACATGATGCCGAATTATAATGTTCCTTATAACACGACATACCATCGGAAACTATCCCTATTGCCAAAACATACAAAACCAAATCGATGGTGGGGCTTTTGCCTTTAGCTCCTCACCACGATTAATTACATTATATACATCATGCAAATGGGGTCAAAGCCGGGGATGTGACAAGAATAACCCTTAGGTATTATGATGTCTAGAAAGTAAGTGCCTAAGCATTGGTAAGCACTTGGAGGAGGTGTTGGGCCCTTAAGCTAGAGCTGTCATTAAGCACCCAAGGAGGTGTTGGTATCTGAAGCGGGGCTGACCAAATCTTGGTTGAGAGACTCTACGTAGATAAGTATTTGATTACTTGAGAAATCCTTGTTGATTTTATGTATACATATGCATATGATGCAGTCCAGATTTTGGTAAATCTTGTTAAAGGTTGCATCTTATAGAAATGAATCTAACAAGTGAGTTGATTCATTTTGTTGTCTGGAAAGGAAGTGCCTGAGCTTGGTGAGCACTCGAGGAGGTGCTAGGATATTAAGCTAGAGCTACCATTAAGCACCCAAAGAGGTGTTAGGATCTGGAGCAAAGCTACCCAATCTTGGTTGAGAGATGCTACATAGATAATGCCAGAGTATTGGTAAGCATTGGGAGGAAGTGTTGAGCCTTAAGAAGAGCTTCCATTAAGCACCCAGAGAGGTTTTGGGCTCTAGAGCAGGGCTACTAGATCTCGGTTGAGATATTTTATACAGATAAGTATTCAGTTTACTTATCAAAGTTTTGTTGTTGTTGATTTTCTGTAAAAAAAAAATACATGAGCATATGATGTAGCCATGGTTTTGAAAATATGTTATAGAATGCACCTTATAAGAATGAATCAGACATGTGAATTAAATTGTTGTGGTGTCCAAAAAGGAAACACTGAGCTTGGTGGGAACCTAGAAGTAGTGTTAGACTTTGAAGCAGAGTTGTTAGATCTCAGTTGAAAGATATTTTCAGGTGATGCGAGGCTTGCAAAAATTTGGCTACCCTTTAATGCACACCCAGGTGTGGGGTGGGGCAGGGTTGTGAGTGCCATGGTTGTATTTATCCTAGTCAAACACCTATGGAACCAAAAGAAGATACTTATGCAAGATAAGTATTTGGTTCACTTGGAAACTTCTTGTTGATTTTATGTTGATATAGATGTGCATGTTATTCATCTATGATTTGGGAAAATCTTGTGAATACTAACATGGGAATTGACTCATTGCTTCGGGTTTGAGCATAGATATCGTTGGATTCCAAAGACATTGGAGATGTTCCAAGCTGCGGAGAAGGATTCTCCAAGACCAGGAGAATATTTGATGGTGTGTGTCGATGCATGCAAGCAAGGACTTGGAAGAGTTCCATATTGTCTCATTGGACAAATAAAGGTGCAGAGGAAGAACTGTGGTCCTGAAGAGGCTACATGGGAGCTAGAGGATTCCATGTGATTGTCACATCCTTTTTGGTTCAAATTTGCATAGTAATGAGGGCGGTGCCAGTGTAGCATTTTGTTAAATTTTGTAAAGCGCTAAGGACAGTGCTATTGAAGGGGGAGGGGAATGTAACACCCAGGCTTTGACCCCATGGTATTAAATTGCATATGATGTAAATATTGTATTAAATCATGGTGTGGAGCTCAAGGAAAAGGCCCCACCATGGGTTTAATGTTCTATGTGTCGGTGATTAAAATCAATGTCGATGGTTTATGTGCTAGCCAAGCACAATGTGTTTTGAGACTTCATGTAAAATGAACATTAATAAAAAATACCACAATTAGCTATGCGCCGGAATGTAAAAGAGATGGGCCCACGATTTAACAAGGAATAGGGGGGGAACATTCAAACCTTGAGCCTATGGGGAAAATCTAAATGTCCAAGCGAAAAACCCATAAACTGTTAACTACCCATTTCCTGTATTTTTCCCCAATCATTTATTTCTACCAGAATTTGGTTGAGGTAGTTATTCCATGGGAATGGGAAGAGTATGGGAAAAAAATTGAATTGGGCAGAGCACCCATTCTTGAAAAACGTGTTTTGACTTCATGGGAAAGAAAACACCCAAAAACGTATGTCCATTCTCTCAGGCATTNCCTCACGTTTTGGGGAGTTGGGGGGGGGGGGCGTTTGATAATCGATCCTTCATTCACGGGGGGCACTCGCACAACTAATTTGGGTCACATGGGTTGCTTTCCCCATTTTCCATATTCGATTTTGGGTTCCTAGGATGTTTTTTCCATACCCATAACTTGTCTTTTGTTGTGTAGTGCATCCTTGTGTTGGCTTGGTTGAGTAAGTCCAAGAACCCTTTTGTTATTGGGTTGACTATGTTGGGATGTGATTATTGGTTTGACTATGGGTGCATAGTCTTGTTGTGTGTGAGTCTATGTTCCCTAGTTCCTTGTGGAAATCATGCCCAGCTCGGGGGTGGCAGTGTTACTAAGAGATTGATGAGCGCACTAGCCTATGGTTGGGTGGAATGTTACAGCGACATAGCTAGTTGCGGGAAAGATTCTTCTCAAGATAACCGTTCTTGTCTATTTTAATCTCTGCAATTGTATTTCTTGCATTGTAATTAATTCTTGATGGAATATAATCAACATGTTGGCCGTGTTGAATTGATGAATTGTTCCTTTAATAACTGCAATCATAGGCATCTATGTATGTTCCCTTCAATGCATTGTTAAACTAAGTTGCAGGGTTAGGTTTCTGCGTTGATGTTGGTCCAGATGTCCAAGTCTGTTCAAAGACTTTGATTAGTAGGTCGAATTTTCAATCTGACATGTTCTTCCACAATGGTTTATTCCACAGGAGGGATGCGGGATGGGGAAGAAATCCTTTGGCATATTTGGACCTCCGCAAACTCCTTTCCGCAATTACAAGATGTGGGATGTGGAGATGTCTTTTTGTGAAATATGGCTTTCCACAATTTTCGTTATGCAACACAACTTTCCACAACTTATGGGATGCGAGTTCCAGATTCACAGATTTCGATTTCTGCAATGGTCATTTTTGCATGCGGGAATGCGGAATGTGGGATGCGGGATCACGGTATCATGATTTCCACAATTCTCGATCCTGCAACTCAAGTTTTCTGCACCATCTATTTTTGTGGGATGATCCTGAGCCGTTGATTTGATTTTGGATGTGGAACCATTTGTGATCGTTGGTTTTCATCACAATTTCTCTCCGCCGTCCGATCTCCTCCAATATATTTCCTTGTAGATCATCTAACTGATCAGTGGAAGACGGGAGGGAGCGTGATAGTGTTGGATATATCGAGAAGTGGTTCATGGCCATACCTTGTGTTTCGATGAATAGTAAAGGTTCTCGATGAAATTTTTAATTCCGCGTGATAATGTGGTATGGATACATGACAAAGGTCATTTGAGTACTATTACACAAGTTGTTGGTATGTCAACTTTACATTTGGACACTCATAACCATATGAACTTAGGTGTGGAATGTTTGAGGAACGTGGTATTTGAAAGGTGTTCATGTCTTTCCATTAATATGAAGAACAACTCACTGAATGTAAACTTGGAAAGAATAAGAACTTCAGGTATCCAAGCAACTTGGCATCCTACATCTTCGAGCGTGTTCCAACACTGAGCCCCAAGATGACTCTACCTCATCCACATCCTCATGATCCTAGGCTTGCTAGATGGGGATATGTCATTGTGCGACAAGGTGGTGGGGATATCTGAGGAGCATATGATGTTGACTTACACTCTTGGTGGAGTCGAGAGGTACCGTATTTCAAACAGTTTCCGTATGTTGGGTGAACTTTTGAGGTGATCAAGAGCTTATGCTACCTCCCATAGAGGCATGGGGAGAGATGGGTAAGTATTTTTCTTTTCATATATTTATTTTTTATGAAATTTTTGTGAACAAGTGTACATACATATGTATTTTTTACCAGTCAAAGTAAAAAATTGTATGATGCAGACATTGGACCGGTTCGATTGGATGGGCATCTGAGGACTTATGTGAGACCAATCGAGGGAGGTGGTGTTGATGCAATGCTCAAAGTTGTTGAGGGAAATATGCCTCATCTTACACACAACATTCCCAGCCTGAGAATGGATAGGATACCTATTGATATGCAAGAGAATGTGGTGGGCATGCCCCTTGCATGGTTACATCTCCTTCGGAAGGTTTCCAAGACGGTCCTTTGTTACCAAGAGGAAATAGCAGAGGTAGCTGAGGCTGCAGAGTCTCCTTAGTTATTTTAGCATAATGAGGGATTGCGATCACAATTTTTGTATTTTGATGAATTTATGATTAGATCTTTGGACCTGGAATCAATATTATGGACCTTTTTATACACACACACACATATACATATATTATGACTTATTTACATATTTTTCTATCTGTACATCTGAGTAATTATTTTTTACAATGTATGTGACAAATGACAATTAAGGATATAATTTGCATATGAGTCAGTTACTGTATTTTGATTTCTTGGAATGTGTTTATATATGATGTAATCAAAATGTCTCTCAAGCAATATAATTCTTAGGAATCGACGAATTAAACTAGGATGTCTCACTTGATAATCACCATTAAGTTGAGAAACAATTAACTGGGAATTGATTCTAAACAAAAGAAGAAAAAAAAACCATGTAAAGCAACATCTCTTGGTAGCTCAATGAAGGAACAATACTCATCCATATTGTTAGTGCCAATACCTAAGCAAGCACCTCCAAAGGTAACTAGTTGTCCCATGGGTGCATAGATGACCCAAGCAGTTGAAGAAAGGTTGCAAGTGTGACAGATTGCACCATCAGCGAATCCTATGAACCTTTCTATAGGCATCTGAAACATAACTAGATTTACATAAGAAACACCAAAATAATAATGTACAAAATTATACAAATATATACAAGAAATTAAAAGCATGTATCCTGAGCATAATACGTTTTCAGTTAGAGCCCATTTTGGGGCTCTGAAAAACTTATTCCCATTGTAATCTATCAATTCATATGCTCCCTATTTCAATACTTTAGACACAATATACATTCCTATCCACATTGACTTGAATTTCCCAGACCCTAAGTATTTTTTGTCCTGGTCGTAAACCAAAAAAAAAGGTCTCCTTGGGAGAATATTCTAGGTTTAAATGATTTGTCATACTTACTTTTCAACCATTGATTATGTGCCTCATTTGATGGAAGAACATCTCTCCATTGTTCACCTAAATGTTCTAAATGCATCTAACGCTCTTCCAGAGCGGAAGTCTCGGGTACCAACTGTATTGCAAGTTTTAATGATGGTATCTCACATGCAATTAGTGTGACTGCTTCCACTCCGTGAAGGGGTTGAAAATGTGAAAACTATATGGAGATCTTGACCATGGTTTGGTATGCCCAAAGCGCTGGGTAAACCACGATGTGCCAATATGGTTTTCTTCATAATCGTTTTCAAGGTCATTTTCACGACTTCTACTTGTCCATTTTCCTATAGGTAAAATGAAGATGAGTGATCTTATTTGAAACCAAAGTGACTTCCATGGTATGTGACAATCTGTCTTAGGATAAAAAATCTTTCAATAATTTGGTTGAATACAAAATAGGTTGCAATTTCACCATCGTAATTGAAGGTATTCATTGTCTTTTCCCACTTAGTGAAATAGTCAGCAACGAAAATGATGTATTTATTCCCCCCAGTCGAGACAGGCTTGCAAGTCGTGAAATATACCCACCACTTAGTGTATAGCCCTACCATGATGATGGGTTAAAGTGGAGTAGGATGTGACCACATCTTTCTAGTATAAAGCTGACAAGGATGATAGTGTTTAACAGCTTCCATGCAATATTTGAAGATGGTGGGACAAAAATAACTGACACATAATATTTTTTGGTTCGATGGTAACCCAGATACATGACCCCCACATGCTCTACTATGGACATCATTTATGACAAAATAAACCTCCTCATGAGTAAGACATTGAAGTAGAATTTAATCTACCCCTCTTCTATATAATGTATCAACAATAATGAGGTAGTTTTTAGAATTCATTCATAACTTCCATCATTCTTCTTGTGAGAAGGTTGTCAAACACTTCAAAGCTTGAGGATATATCAGAATATCTCCATACTAAGGATCGGTATTTGAGATTAAGATGATGTGTTCATTAGGGAGTGACTCATCTTCCATCACATTGTTTTCATAACTAGGGAACTCAGATATAAGCTTCACGAATACTAAGTACTTTTTGGACTTGGAGGATTGAAAATCCAGGACAAACTCTTGGGGTATGACAATCCACTTATTGAATTTTCCTGCAATTATTCGTTACGATAACACATACTGGATAAGATTCACATCCACAACCATAGTGACTGTCTGAAGTAAGACATAGTGATGCAAACTTTGGATGAAGTATACTACTGCTAAATCCAACTTCTTGATGTGTGAGTATCATATTTTAGTCCTGGCCAAAGATTAACTGAGGTAATAAATGACATGCTCCTAGAGTTGTTCATCTTCCTAAACCAACACTATTCCAACTACAGACTCTGATGCATCCATATACAATATAAAGTATTTCATGTAATCTGGAGAACACAATAAGGGAGCTGACAATAATGCCCTCTTAAGTGCCTCAGATGACTTTTGTGCGTATTCATCCCACAATAATGGGGTGTATTACTTAAGAAAGCGCATGAAACATTTAGTTATCTTGGCATAATTTACTATAAATTGTCTAAGAAAGTTAGATTCTCCTTGCATAATTTGAAGTTGTCGAATGGTTCAAGGAGGAGGAAGCACGTTGACTTTTAAAGGATCAAACCTAATTCCTTTGTTGGACACGATGAAGCCTAGTAATCATCCTGACTCGAAACATAACACACATTTATGGGGATTTAAATGAATCTTGTAGTGTCGACATATTTCAAATACTAAACATAGATGATCTAGATGATATTTTCTCTTTAGGGAATGCAATGGAAGGTCATCAAAGTAGGGTTCAACTATGTGATTAATTTCATGGAAACAAAAATTCATTTCCCACTGGAACATAGCTCAAAAAAATTTCAAGCCAAAAGGCATTTTCCTGTATGCAAAAGTACCCCAATGATTGTTGATGTAATTGTAACTTCAGAATGTATTCACTTGTATTTCTTATCTATTGTAATCCGATGTTTAT
>LPNX010234034.1:226223-240799 GCA_001517045.1 Pseudotsuga menziesii | reverse complement strand
TTAGAGACTTGACTCCCTATGCACCGTAATGTCTTGCAAAAATGATCTCTAGACCTAGAATTCAAAGAATTGCAAGTATTTTGACTTGGGAAATTGCAAGTATTGCAAGTATTTATCATTTAATCATATACTATTTCAAAGGTACCATTTTGTATGGAGGAGTTATGCTTTGTGAATCAGTATTCCTTGGCTATAAGGGCACCTAATAGTGCATTCAATAATTAAAGAGTCATGTTGCAAATATAAAGAGAAATACCCTGCTCCTACAACATTGTGTCTTTAGATAAACCTTTGAAGGGTTGTATTTTTATCTTCTAGGTGATGATACCAATTATTTGAAAGGAAAGACAACTGGTTAATCATGAATTAAACTTGAAAAACTTGCAAACTATTAGGTATAACAAAATATATATCAGCTCTGTGTTGAGATGTACAAGATCTGAAACAACTTCCATGATTGGACAACAGCTCACAGAGAGAAATAACCATTGATAAGAACTGAACTTTCCTTAGAATGTATGGTCACCTAAAATAAGACTACACTAAAATTTAGATTCTAGTAAGCTTTTGAGATTGACTAAACCTATTGAAAAGGATGGAGAGACTGGTATTCTACAGTGTTCTTATAATGCACAGTTGCATAAAGGCATATTCTTATCTAGATTTGTGACTTTCAAAATGAAGGAATTTACTTGACAATGAAATGCACATTTATGATGAAGCAAAGGATAGAGAAAATCATGATGAGGTTCATATTTACCATTTGAACTACCTACAAGAAACTATTTCTTCTTAAGGGTAATAAAGCATGTCTCCATCCTGCTTGAGTGGAATGTGAAAGTGCCCTGCCCTGATTATCTGATTATGAATTAGTTTTAAGTTCCAATTCCCTTCAATCCCTATGGCATGTTTACGCCTTCCACTCTGACTCCCCACGTGCGATGCATTGCTTCTTCAATGGAATATAAGAGCCTCACTAAGACATGGGTATCGTATTTTGGTGTGGAGTTATATTTACAAGTACAAAGTTCAAGGTTCATGAAGAATTGTTCAAAACCTACCATTAGTACATCATTATAACATAGGGTATGTTTCTGCGGGAGGATAGAGGCAGGGCAGAGAAGACGGTAAGAGTAAGACAGGGTCTGACCTAGCTAATTTAAAGAAAAAAAATCTAAATCACACGAACAAAAAGCATCACTTGAAAATAATTTGTTTGTTGGAAGTTCGCTCTATGTATCATGTAATTCCAATTCTCCAGGTTGTGAAGAGGCAGTAGTATAGACATTGCAGGTTTTGCCTCTTGCCAACCTACAAGCTGAAAAGTTGTGTGATCAAGCCATCTACTATCATAATAGTGGATCACAAATTGTGAAATCACTTGGCACTGATTTTGTTACCCTCCAAAATGTCGAGGATCTGAATGTTTCATTATTGACAGAATCAGAGAAATTTAAATTTGACAAACTTTGTCATTGCCGGCTTGAATGAGAAGTGGTGCCATGAACAACTTAGAGATTGAAAATAATTATACATCATTAGAATCCTTACCTTCCCACAAGGTGAGTAGTCAGAAGTCTGAAAATTTGATCACTGGATAGCTAATTCCGGAGGATAGTAAAACTGTGTTGGAACTTGGAAATGAATTTTTGTTCTACAATGTCTTTAGTTTTGCTATCAAATCTGAAAGTATAAAGAGGGAAAGCATTGATAGTTATTCTTTTAGTGGGCACTCAACAAATCACCACAGGTTAGAAGCCATCTTTTATACAAAAGTCTAATGAATTGACATTGAATGTGTAAGAAAGTATGTTTACTGCTTCATGTAGACAAGCTGTGCAGATAACCAAATGAAGCATGGCAGTAGAGAATTGAGATATTGACAAGAATGGTCTAATGGAAAAGGAATGTGAAAAGAATGAGAAAGATGCTCAGCTTACACCAGAAGCCACCTATCATCAGAAACTTAATAATTTAACATTTCCTATTGAAAAGATTATGACTGATGATTATTAGCAAGCAATGCAAACTGCTCAGTTTAGCATGAAGATGGTGAATGGTTGTGCCAAGAAAATTGAACACTCAAACCTATAATTTCAAAATAGTGGTGAAGCAGTCGTCATTAGCATGGATATGGATAGTGATCATACGAGGTAGACTGGTCTTATGAACCAGGAATCTGAAGGGAGTGATAAAGCACTAGGGCCTAGTGCAGAAATAGAGGATGATCTTACTCAGCAAACTGGTCATATGAATCCAAACTTTGGAAAGAATGTTGAAGTAACCAAAACTAGCATAGAAATACCAAATAGTATTACTAAATACAATATTATGAACTTGAAATCTGAACATAGTTTTAAAACAGCTAGAACCGGCATGAAAATAGAGAATGATAATGATGAGAAAGCTTGTCTTATCAACCAGGAATATAAAATCAGTGTTAATGTAGGATGCACAGCATTTGAAGCAAAAACACAAGATGGAGGGCAGCCAAAGCCTTGTAATGAGCAATGCATCATGACTTCATATTCAGGTAGTTGTAAAATTGGTTCTCACAGTCATTTGAAGCTGCATAATTAACATGCAATAGAGTTCTCAGTTTAGGTTTGATATGTTCATCTTTGGGTCATATATATGTTTCTGTTATGTTCCAGCCTATCTGAAAATGTTTTGTTAACATGGTATTTTTACTCTTTTTAAATAAAGGACAGGCTTTAAAAGTTTAACTCTTTGCTTAATGACTTGGAAAGTATGAAGCAAGATAATTTAATTTCTTTGGGTATATTTAGATTCTGAAGTTCAGAGTGAAATAACAGATACTGACAAAAATATTTCCAAAGGAATAGTTACTCCTATATATTGATAATGGCATGGAGCTAAGCGTGAAAAATTAAAATAGTTTACTGAACACTTAATATTTTTGCAGCTGGAGCAGAGTAACCGTAACATTTATTAGGCTGTTTTATTGTAGGGAATCCTAGCACCTAAGGTGGAGGAAAACTTGGTTATCTTGAAAACCTTGAAAAGGATGTCAAGGAAGCAACAATAGTATGGTTATATGTGCCATGCATGACAGGAAAAGTTTTTAACAAAGATGAAGAAGAGACTGAGAAAGACGAGTTCAAGGTCAAGACTTCAGAGATTGGCCTTGACTCTGTTTCATCTACAATTGAAGAGTGTGCGCTCTCACAGGGTGGTGTGTTCCTAGGTGATAGTGAAGAGTCTTCCAATGAGTGTGATCTTTCTTTGGTGCAGTATTCATGCCAATCTAAGGATGGTCAAGTTGGGGCAGAAAGACTTGAAACAAAAATTCAACCTTTAGGATGCTTAAGATGCAAGGATGCAGAGGTTGAATCCAAAAAATTTGAACCTAGAATCCAAAAATGCTGTAGTATGTCCCAAATTCATGGTATATCTACAGTTAGAGTTAATTCAGGAAATATTTTCTCTGAATGGAGTAGGAAATCTCCTACTATTTTGCCTAATTCTAAACATGGGAAACCTTTGAATGCTAGGCAACCTAATGAAATATCTCAGGTGCGATTGTAAAATTTGTATCCATTATCAAGCTCACATTAATTATGTGGATATGGTGTTATCATTCCATGGTTATATTTGAAGTGGATGCACTGTTTCATTGAATTATAAACCTGTATTTCCTTGCCATTCCTCTTAATTGTTTCCAGTCTTGTTCTCTGCAGAACCATTCCTTGAAAGACTTAACTGAATGTAGACAAGGTCAACTTGAAGATCCTATTTGGACCAAGACCTTCCAAAATGAGGTAACAACTTTTTTTGCACTTATTCCTCTTGTGCCTTTAGATTTCTTGTCTCTAGCTGTTCTACTATTTCAACATATTGGAAATTAGAATTCCATTCAGCTTCATACTCAGAAGAATTAGTTGAAATTATGGCCTAGAAAAATTACACAAACTATATTTCTATTTGCATAAAGCAACAGCTTAAATTAGAATTCCAATCTACTTCATACTTGGAAGGATAGGTTGTTTTGGTGAGGGTTTAGCCCGAAGGGATGAGAATGTACATTTTGCAAGCATGTGAAGCAACTAATGATGTGAGGCTGCTCTTTAAACTTGATCGAAGGTATGAGTGCTGCAATGTCAAAATGGGAATGGGAAGAAGTCAGTATCAGGCCATTTCCTAACCATACATCTGCATTCTATCCTCAAAAAAACCTTCTAAGATATACTAACTTGATCCAGAGATTAAGCCTTCAGGTGCTCTGACACACAAGTCTCCCATTAGCAGCTTTGACTTGCAGCTGATTCCCATATTTGCCTCAGACACTTTAGCAATTTATGGGTTCAAGCTTTAGGAAGTTCTATAACCAAGCTAAGCTACTGATTAGAGCATTTTGTATCAGGGCAGGTGAAGTACTGCTCTCTACAGTGCATCCGATAAGGTGTATGTAACTAGTTGACACTAGGGGTATGAAGAAAATTATGTGAAACCCCACATAAAAGTTAAGTAATGCCTAAAACACAAATTTAGTTGTGGTAATTGTGATAATGATGTGAAAAGAGAAATATAATGAAAAATAAGAGGAAGTAGTCATACAGCCCACAAGTCTCTAGCTTGAACAACTGCATTAGAGGGAAGGCCAATGTCAGACCATTTGGCAGTTATAGGTGCTTGTGAACCACTTTTGTTCCATAGGATTATCGCAACTTTGCGGTTGGACAGCGGCCCAACTCAAACCTGAAGTCATTTATATGTTCAAATTTATATAGAAAGAAAATAGGTCAGACTTACAAAACATAGATTGAAAATAGAAGGCACAAGAGACAGCATACAAACATTGAAATTGTAAATACAGTACAAAGGGTATGAAATTACAGAATTTGGATATTGAATTAATATTCAAAGAAACTAAATATTTAACCTACAAAATAATTCATACCTCAATGTCCCCCTGCTGGCTGACTTTCTTTCCTTGAACTCCTAATGGATCTGCACAAATCCAATAGAATCCGTAGATGTCAATTAACAAAGTTAACCTTGAAACATATACATCAAAAGTCTTCTTGCAAATTTATAAATCTTACCTTGGTTGACATTAATAACTTTTTTGTTGCCTAGAATCTCTATAGTTTGTGGAGTTGCGGACCTTATATCACATCTAATCAGCAAAGGTGCCTGGAGGATATCAGATTTGATTATCATCCAGCATGAGACAATGATAGTACAAAATATTAAAAATAGATAGTCAAATTATTAATTGCAAGTAGCACACTTTTATATAGAAAATGAAATGAATTCATTGACTCTTCATCAATTCTACTATGTATTCTTTGTTTTGCTCTGTTCTACTCTACTCTTTTTCCAATTCTGTTTGTTTCATTCTAGCCTTCTTTTGCGTTTAGTAGTTATCACAGAGATGTATAATACCAGCGTAGATCCAAATCCTAGGCTCTATCAAGCACTGAGAGGGATCACCATATACTCAAACCTATGCAAAGAAAAAACTCAGTGTGCATGTTAATGAAATTATGTTTCTGAAATTCAACATATTTTTAAATATGACGTTTTTGAATTTGACTATATTATAATTATAATTAAATTTTTTTATTTAAAACATGTTATGTGAAAAAAATGTGATTCAAAAACTTTTTAACTATTTAAAATATTAAAACATTAAAGATCTTGAAACATTATAAACTTATACTATTGCATAAATAAACTATATTTTCAATTATATTTTAAAAACCTTATTTTTTAAAAACATTTTTAAACTTTGCAAAATGTTTACTTTCCTGCGGCACCCCACACATTGCGAATTATAGGATTGTTGCTTGCTTGTTGTAGATATTTCATATCTCCTACTGCCCCACGCTGACTGCGCTGCAATACAACGTGACTTTTATTAGTTTATTTGGTTATGTCACTGAATTCATCATCAAATCAACATTACTTTTATTATTTTATAGGGTTATGTCACTGAATTCATCATCAAATCAACATTAGATGATAATGATAATAGTGATTCCAGCTTTTGTATTAATATTGAATATTCCCATGCTCATTTCATTCACCAACTCCTGATAAAATAGTTGGTTCTCTTTACCAACTCCCCATTCACCAATTATTATGGCGTGAATGATAAAATAGTTGGTCCTCTTCACCAAATCCCCTACTGGTTTTACTTAAATAAGCAAAAAAATGGCGATGGATTCTCCCGATAGATGCAACATACAAGAAATTAAAATTTGCAGGGTCAATGTCCACAGCACCGTCCTTCTAATTATAGTGGTAATGTGTGAAGAATGATATGACCAGATTCTCATAAAACCATACAAGATTTAAAGCATTACATGCAGCTGAAAAAATGACACATTATGGAATGCTTTCAACTCACATTGTTTTTTTTTTTGTTTCTGTTTCATCATGTTTTTTCTTACATATACTCTATACTCTCTATTGTGCACCGCGATGTAATATATTGTGCACCATGAATAAATTGAAATCTGCAAATCTGGGTTAACCCCTTTAAATTCATATAGTTTTGTCCTGATCATGATAAGTAATACTGTTCAGAGAATCCTGCATGCATTCAGATTACTAATTATAGAGCACACTTGCTCATATCAGTGTAGGGATTTCAATCTTATCTCAGATTTTGTAATTCTAGTGATCAAATATTTACATTGTTTTTACAAATATATAAATCTAGTTTGGTCATTGTTCAGAAAGAGCCCTAGAATACTGGATAACGTCCATATTATTTTGTAGAGAGGCCAGCTTGTATTGTTATTCTGGACTTGGAATATTCATATATACATGCCCTTGTTATTCTTATATACATGACCTTGTTATTATCTTCATGATTATCAGATTTTGAACTGCCATGAAGAAGTCTTCATATTAATTATTTTTGGATGATCATAAGTTTCCTGATAATTATATTCTGTTTTTATTCATGCGGGTAGCTTTCTTGGGCAGGAGATTATAATATTTCACATGGAATATGATCACCATTCTATAGAAAAAATGGTTTCTTGCAAACTAATGACAGTCAGTTGCATTTTCCAGTATATGGAAACAAACGCACTATTTTTATCTCAGTTCACATGAAATATGAAGGAATTGAAGGCAAGAGTTAATTTAAAGTAGCTTGCAGGAATGAGGACATCTCATCGTTTGCAAACAATAATTCAATTCATGGGAATATTTCTCAAGCCATTTTTAGGTATTATATGAACCTTAAGAAAAAGGCACTGCTGGAACAATGGATTTTATCTTGGGGTTAAAGTTGTTTGTAAGAATGAGGATATACCAAGGATTACTTTTTAAATTTATATTTATTACTCTAAGTAAATTAATGTTATAGAAGTTTACATAACATTACAATTACAGCATCTCTGTCAATTTCTAACAAAGACTGTGACATCTTACACTCGACACCCTTTATTACCTTCATTAAAGCCCATATTCTGAAGTGTGACCGGTATTCCTCGGTGCTCAATTGGCCTTTTCCAACTTCCAACATGTGAGGATCTAGCTCAGGAAATGACCAAATACATAGAGAAAATTGTAATTTGAGATTGAAATTCCTCATAGAAATATTAGCAGCAGCATTCTAATAATTTAGATGATACAAGAGGAGTTTTTAGTTTACCATTCCATCCACTAGGCCCTGCATAAGCTACCCACCGGTCATTCTGGTCATTATGGGATCAGTGGAGTGGCACATGTGTCCACCCAGGGATTCAACGTATCGCACTTTGTTTCTTCATCTTGACTTTGGCTTTCATGTCCTAATAATTGAAGAGAAATTCCAGGTACACTGTTTTTGGCCCTATTCTCCTTTCCAACTTATCTAGGCCTCACGTTGAGAGAATGCCCAATCTATTTCTTAGAGATTTTCTCAGAGAAGAAGTTGGGCACTGTAGTAAGTATTCTGGTCTAGTTTTATGATGATGTTGCAATGGAGTAGAACTATTGGTGTCATGCTGCTCCTTGTTTCTATTCATGTACAGGTAATAAAACAGTTAAACAGTACCTAAAAAGGCTAGATCCAGTCATTGAAATAAAGACAAACTTGATGGAAAAGGAGGTCTGATCCAGCTATATATTAGATCCATGCTGGCATTAATTCCACATTTGGCCAGAGAAGTTACAAATACAGTTTTAGTAAACTTCTTCTAGGTTTTTGTTTTTCTTGTTTTTGCACTTAGTTTGTTGGGGACAAAAAGATAGTGATTGAGGAAAACATTGAGAGAAAAGATGCAGGGCTTCAATCATAGCAGGATGCAGACCCAGACAGAGAAAAAATATTTGCTGCTAAAGTCGATGTGCAAGGAGGAGTGCAATGATATGTAATTATGCTCTGCACAGTCATTCACTCATGGAGTAAAACATTAGTCTTTCTTATAATGTTTTCTTTGATGTGTAATGATTCATGAATCTTTTTGTCTACTGATATATCCTGCTTTTGCTTTAGCAAGCATAGATCAGGACGCCTGTAAAACAAACTGTTGTGCCCTATTTCTAGGCATCTTCACAGCCTTGGTTCTTTGGTGTAATATGTACTAGTAGGTGTTTCTGGGCATCCTTAAGCAGTTTTGTTTTCTTTGTTGTAATTGGCATTAGTAGGTGCTTAAAAGACTGATCATTTATTGAGAGAAAACCAACAGTGATAATTATATCTCACATATGAACTGCATCGGTAGATATAGTCATATCTTAAATATGAATTTCCTGTATTGCATAGCATAGCTGAAACATCTTATTCCTATAAAAATATGAAATACATGAAGGGTGGGAAGTACCTCAGTGTTGTGAAGATAGTCATAGACATCAGAGGCATAGAATGTGCACATCTGAGGATCTCTGTTATTTGCGTCGATGTCAACAATCTTATATTCTTGCACCCCTACTGCCACTGGAGTCCTTTCTTCAAATAGGTGGACTATAATAAGTATCATTGTTATAAAATTTAGCATACAAGAAATTGCAGCTCACATTGAATAGTGAAAAAAATTTAAAAAACCCTTCAAATTGTGAGAACTATGTTTCCAGAAATGGGAAACAAGGAATGGAACAACAAATAGGTCTAATGGATTTGGGGTAATGAGAAGCATGAACTCCCCCCAACCCCCTCCATATTATTTATATAAATTTGATTGGTAATGCACTTTAATAGGGTTAGGACAGGAACGAGAACAAGAAT
The DNA here is from genome assembly GCA_001517045.1 of Pseudotsuga menziesii. Classification (NCBI taxonomy): domain Eukaryota; kingdom Viridiplantae; phylum Streptophyta; class Pinopsida; order Pinales; family Pinaceae; genus Pseudotsuga; species Pseudotsuga menziesii. Next base: position 231,609 of record LPNX010234034.1, on the reverse strand, counting down.
GGAACATAAACAAGAAATAAACCCTGGATGGGGAATAAAAAATGACTCCCCTAACACCCTCTATATTATACATTTAAATTTGATTAGTAATGGACAAATATAGGGTCATTCAAGGAGCGGGAACAAGAATTGGAACAGAAATAAGAAATGATCCCCCAAGTCAAGTTTCTAGTCACATAGCACACGAACAATGAAGCAAAAAGAGTTTATTCATAAAATTACCTTTCAATGATTTTGACTTTAAATGATGCTTTGATATGTATAGGTTCTGCAAGGTTTTCTGCTCCAGTAAAGCAATATCTGAGGCATTGTCGTCGATGGGTAGAGCCTCTGTAATAATTGAAGAATGAGAAGTAGTTGTATTTGAAATCTTTTCCCTTGTAGATGAAATCCTGTTGTTCAGATTAGAGGACCCAGAGATACTACAGACCACATTGTTTCTCAGAACCCTTAGACCACCATTATTGGGTTTTGCAAGGTGTCTGGGAATAGACGATTTTGCACGACCCTTTTGAATTTTAGAGTCTCTTGTGCTGCTGGGAGTCCCTCTAGCCCTGCCTTTTGAAGATGCCGATTGGCTAATAAATCCCTTTAAGAAAAAGTAATCATTTTTTTACAATTTCTGACAGAAAATTTAAAAAGAAAACTGCCCAGTAAAATTAGAATAAATACCCAAAAAAACCCTAAAACCATTGCATTCTCTAAATACAAATGCCAAAACCAAGAAAACCTATTTGGACAGAAATTGGAAAATGCTTTCACCTGGCTATGTGGAACGCCATGTTTAGATTGGGCAGATGCCTGATTTGTCAAATTGGAAAGAGGAACGTGTTTCCTAGATTGCTGAACAAGTGGAACAGCGCGGCTCCACAGTCGGCCGTCTAGAGAGACTCTCTTCGGATTCACATTGTCCCTCCATGGATTATCTTCCCTTGTCCTCGATCCATCGGCCGGTACAACTGACGCCGTTTCATGAATTTTAATCTCCGACTTTGCTCTACCATTTTTCTGTCAAAAAATAAAATTATGCAAGGTGCTCGGACCTGTCTGAAACAATCAACTCCCAGCAGCAAATGCAAAGGAGAAACAGAAAATTAAGCAATGAAATCGATATATAGGCAAAATTGATGAAATAGGCACCCGAAGATAAAACTGATCATGGCACCAAGGTTTGTAAGAATTGCCCTCAATAAAAATATTCTAACGAATATTTTCTTTCATAAGAAGGCATCGACTCCTGTATCAACTCTGGGACTGACTGCATGGGGTAGCATAATGAGAATCGGCATCGACTCTTTACGCATACTTGGATTGATTAACAGCATTGCCACCTGATCACATCGACTTATACATGAAGTACAAACATCGAGTGTATCAAATCTTGGGATCGACAAACACTTGTGAGTAGTGTTGAAAAATGGATGTAGGTTTCTGGATATAACACAAATCATAAATGACACCCTCTAACATTATGCAATATACATCCACCATATCCATATTACTTGCAATTAAAATTTGGGTTTAGAAACCACTTTCATTAACAACCTCTAGAAAAATTAAGAAAAAATTAATAGCGACTTATAGAAATAGATAAACATAAAAAATACGTCATTAATTTTTTACCAAAATTAAAACATCACTTCCTCTCATATATGGCAAATTAGTATGCATTTAAGAGTCACTTGCACCTCTCACACCTGGAAAATTAGTACTAGCTCTTTCTTTGACAATTGGGTTATGCTCCAAAGCACTATAGACCTCTCTTCTCCCAAAGTTGTAGTGTTGCTTACCAAGGTTACTCTAGATCTTTTACTGAGGATAAATGATGCAAGGGAATCACTCTTAAAAAAAATGTGGCCATTCAAAAATTAAGATTCTAAATTTTACAAAAGGGAGTGGGTTTCCCTTAATTGAATCTCCATATGTTTAGGTTAGTGGTAATCAATTTAATGAATTAGTTCTGGAAAGATTGAGTTAGCTTTGCATTCAATGGAAGAGTTAAGTTAGAAATAGGATAGAATGCAGTTGAATTCATTTAGGATATCTTGCAAAGCTATCAGATTGTTAGCAGAAATTTAGGAATTAACTTTCTAATTCTATATTTAGTTTCCTTCTCCTTTTGTATATATTCTGAATTAGTTTGTTAAAAGGTTGGATTCTCCGAGTAATGGAAAGCTTATTTCTGTATGAGATTGTTGTAATCCCCAAAGTTAATCAATGAGTCTTACAATTCCTGGGGGCTTCTCATGAATCTTACAAATATAACAATATTAATTAGATTACGTAGTTTTAGTATTTGGGAAAGCATTATACTTTACTACAAAAAAAGAGGTGCAACAGCAGGTAAAGACTTGCACAACTCCTCTCGTAAGTGTCTCTCGAAGGGGTCCCACAGGGAAAGTAAAGAGTCTAGGTCCCTCCCTTGAAACTTGGAGCGAGGAAATTCTTAGATATTATAACCTTCAATCTAAAATCATGTACACAACATTTTTGGTCTACCAACGCTTGGAATTGCTAGTTCCTAAGTTTTATCTGTAAACATAGCAATATTATTATGAACTTGGGCAGGTTTGACCTATTTTTGGGGATGCAACTTGTGAAAATCATGGGATATCCAATAATAGATTTGATCCTTATGGCCTATTCTAGTGCATCTGCAGGTGTAGCAATACTTTGTTACTGTAAGGGAATTATGATCTAGCAATTTCATCTCCACCACATCCACAACAAAGAAAAAAGAAACATGAATAAAAGAAAAACACAATAGGTAATAATAAAAAAACACATAACAAACCTGAAGGTCTAAACATTGATGCCATTCTGAAGGCGGTGGAGACCCAATGTGAAGCTCAATACCAATATTTGACAGTTTCAATTTCTTTCCACTGACACCAATCTCATCGCCATGTTTATAATTGCCTCAATTCCAACTCCATTTACTCTTCTTAGATGTGTCTTGATCAAGCATCTTCTTCGGATTCAGACAAATTAATTGTAAATCTAGTCCTCTTAGCCTAAGTATTCAACACAGTAGGGTAGGGTTGTGATTCATATAATGGGGCAAGGGTTTCATTTTCGGTGACCACGACCCCGGCCTCAGCCTGTTCTTGCCCTGCTTTATAAATTCTTTGATCCATTCTCAGGATCAGCTCCGCTTGTCTACACTAATGTCATTTCCCTCAATAAGCCAAAAACTAAATGAAGCTTCACTTCATTGCATAAAAACCCCCGGTCTGCAATAGGGCATCCACCGTTATCTCGGGTATATCTTTCTGGTCTATAGAAGCGTTAGGTTCTCTATAGCAATTTACTAGGGGATCATGTGCCATACGTAGCGGTGTGGATTCCAGTTAGTTGTGTAGGAAAAGAACCCCTCCCTTCTCTATATAATTTAGGGATGGGCCCATCATATCGTATCCTTCTTTCCAATATGCAGGTGCAACATATCCATAGCCATATGGTGTCTAAATAAATAAAACAAGGATGTCCGAAGGAAAGGCATATAGGTGGAATTCGATGTACTCACAGAGCTTATCATTGACGGGAGACGCTAGTCGCAGTAGCAGGTGTGGATGCAATCCATGTCCAAGAAAAAGCGTACCTAATACTTCTTTATTTTGTTTACTTTTGGATTAATCCTAGTAACCAAACCCAAGGTCACCATGACTCCATGTAAACCATATGTTATAACACTATATTTAAACCATATGGTATAATATGGTATAATGTGGAGCCTAAACCATAAGTGCCAATGTTTAAAACATATCACAAAGGCATATGTTTATATCCATTAAAACCTTACCAATATAATGTAAATCATATGTTGTAACACTATATTTAAACCATATGGTATAATGTGGAGCCTAAACCATAAGCGCCAATGTTTAAAACATATCACAAAGACATATGTTTATATCCATTAAAACCATACCAATATAATGTTGATTGTTATATTATTATATGCCACATCAGAAAATCTTAACCATATCTTTATCCAAGGTCATGCCACGAAGAGATTGTACGCAAGCGGTAATGTTAAACATATCCATTAAAACCATACCAATATAATGTGGATTGCTATATTATTATATGCCACATCATAAATCTTAACCATATCTTTATCCAAGGTCATGCCACGAAGAGATTGTATGTAAGCGGTAATGTCAAACTTTATGTGTTATAACCATATAACATAAAAAATGCCATCATTTGAACTATGGAATTATAACGTGGTAAGGTTTAAATATAGGTTATGTTAATATAGACATAATTTTGTTTGGTTAGTTTTATTTATATTACTAAAAATGGTTTTAAGTATTTTTTTAGTAATATTAATAATATAGAAATATTAAACAATGTTAATTTTAACTTTTGATTATTTTTATTTTTTATTTTTGAAGGTATTTGGTTTTATAAAGAGAAATTGACTAGTCAACAAAAAAAAAAAAAAATCAAAGATAAAAAGAAAAATGGAAACAAATTTATACATAAAAATATATATTATATATTTATCAAAATAGGTTGTTTTAAATTGTGTTTTTTCCAAGGTGTAAATGAAAAAATTATGGAATCTCTATTTATTGAAGTATAAATTATAAATTTTGTTATAATTTATTGAAATTTAGATTATATATTTTGTTAAAATATAGCTTTTTAAATTGTTTTTCTAAATATAGAAAAAAACATGGTGGAATCTTTTTATATTAATGGTTTTTTTTCATTGTAAAAAAATATGTAATTTGTTATTCATAAGAATCAAAATTACATCATAGTTGTTCATGTAAAACCCCCTTCAAAGTAGGATAGAAGACAATATTGAAGCCCTAGGCAAAACATTACAATATCCAAAAATAAATGAGAGGGATTCTAACCATCAACCTATCGAAAGCAAAAATGCGGAAAAGACAAAATAACTGTGAGACAAAAAATAGCAGGGCTCGAGAGAGTTGTCATGCAGATACAACCTAAAATAGTCCAAGGCAAAACTAGAATGGAGAAACTAGAAGCAGTTAAAGCGACCTTCAGTAATCATGATTCCTTTAATTGAGTACTTACATAAGTGAAGAATACCAGGGCAGTCTCCTATCGCAAGATTTGATAGGTTGTCCGCATCAGAATTGAACTCCCTATACAGGTGCCTGAAGGATAAAGAAAGAAAACAATTCTTTAGGAGCCCAATCCTTTTCAACCAACAATCATAACTCAGTGACTACAAATTGGTGAGACCTCTGGCCCAATCAATTATAACCTTTGATTCGCCAAAAATAGAAAGCTAGAGAATTTTTTTTTTTGCGAACCATAAAAGCCCCCATAAGGCTAAAAGTTCAGAAAAAGTATTAGTTCCACTCCCAACACCCATCCTTATATTTAAACTATGAGAGTCATA
>LPNX010234034.1:187634-217690 GCA_001517045.1 Pseudotsuga menziesii | reverse complement strand
CCTTAGAATTGTTTGTGGGTTTAGGTTTATTTTGATTTCCCTCTCCCTTCTTTCCCTTGTTTTTCTTCCCAATGCACTAATGAGTGCCTTTTTGACTGGATTGTGCATTATAAACATCTGCAATATGAGGGGAGGGAGTGGTAGAATTAGCTTCCTAGTGATTCCACAATAGGTGATTCAGATGACCCTACAATGCCATCAACATGTGGTCTAGAATTAGGTTTCGGAAAGTCTATATTAGACCTTAGCACGCCAAGTATAATTTCATAAAGGATCCTAGAATGAGCATAAATCAGATCAAGTTGTTGGGCCCTTAGAATGGCTTCCTCTTTTGTTTTCACTCATGAAGTTGAAATGTCTTTTGAAATATATGGAAATAGGGATTTCAAAAACAATTCCAATAGAAACTCAGGAGGAATACTGGCTTTAATTATCCTCTTATGTTTTCTCCATTCCTGAATATGATCATAAATGTGCGTAGCCTTATTTTTCCTAAAAAATGACAAAATGTCTGTACCAACATGATATCGGACATGAAGATGAAAGTGGTTAAGAAAAATCGTTGCTAAATAAATGAAAGTATCATAGGTGACATATGGAATCTCAATGTACCACTTGGATGCTACACTAGTTAGAGCTCTATGAAAAATCCTTAGTCGAACTGAATCATTGTTCAACGAACTCGAGGAACACCATAAATCAAAAGTAGTGACATCGACACCAGGATCCTCTATATGTTTTCCTTCAAGCTTAGGCATGTATGAAGGTAATTTAATAGGAACTAGTGGCTAAGTCGTGTCATGGCGAATGTGGTAATTTATTAATTTTGAAAGGTATGGTAAGTTTAACATTTCTAGGAAAGGGAGTCAAGGCCTAACCGAAGCTTGATATTGAGGATTTTGGTGCGAGGAAGTTCTTTCACCTTACTTCCTCTAATATTGGTTGGAGTTTCCCCCAGCTGAAGGTTGTGAAGTGGTAATGTTTTGGAATGGATTCCACCAAAAATCCAAAGGATTACTAGCCTGAGGTGCGCTATACTGGGTTTGGCTACTTTCGACTAAAAAATATTTGTAGACATGGGAGGAATGGTTCTTCCACTGAATAGTGAAAAAGAGGAGCTTCCAATTGGTGCGATCGAAACTTGGCATGTAGTTTGAAATATGAATCCTGAAAAGGGGTTTTGACTTCTTGAATAAAGAACTGTGTAAGTAGGTATAAGACCTAAAAACTAGGAGGATGGAGGGATATGCCCTCGATACCAAGGATACCCTTGAACAACCAAGGTAGAACCACTAGGGTTATTTAGGAAGTTTTGAAATAAAGGAGAGGATGTGAAAAGTACATTGGGTATGCTAGTGACCACTACATTAGATGGACTAATAGTAGGATTCATAAATACCCGAGGAGTAATGACTCTAGTACTCAGTGAAATAGGGGTTGGAAAAGTAAAATTTAATGATACTACTGGTAGAAAATGTGTGTTAGATATCTATGTACCAACATGTGGAGTATATACTCCACTAGATAACATAGCTGAGGTAGGGATATATATATCCCCTGATTCTTCCCCCGAATTTTCCATTATGAATCCTAGGGGAACACCGATACCAGGTTGACTAAATGGTAGAATATGTACAAGGGTCGAGTCTCCTAAATCAATGAATGTGATTTTAAAAATTCTTGCAAAATATTCGGCTTACAAGTCTTTGAATTCAACTGAAGGGAGATCCAATTGAATATATCTAAGTTCAGGTTCCCCTAGATTTTAACTTACACCAGTTGATTCAAATGAACCACTCATGTTGACTCTTTACCTTAAATTTAATGGCAGTGGGGGATCCACTATAAGTAGTGGAAGGTTTTGTAACCTCATTGACCTATGGATATCTTGATACTCCACAACTAAATTTTTAAATTACACACACTTAAAGGCCAATCTATAACACAAGAAAACAAAACAACACAACACTAGAAAATTTCCTAAGTATCAAAAAATAAGAAGATGAAGCTACCTTCCAAAGGAAAGTATGGGATGATGAGGGCCCATAACAAACCAATGAAGGGTCAAAGAATAGTTACTTGGGTTCCTGATACAATTTCTCTAGGGCGAGCATTTGAATCACCAACTACTTTTTTGAAATTGTTGCATGAGGTTTCCTCCCACGTATGTCCTAGGTACACTAGAAATATCCTTCCACTGTCACCTATGTATGAATTCTAGTATTAAAGATACTAAGGCTACCAACCCTACAAAGAAAGTCCGACAAAATTTTTGTCAGTCCAACTAAGGTGCACGGGTAGGGTAACAAAGCCCGAAACTCAAACAATACCAGCACCGCATGGGGCTAGGGATGGTACTGAGTGAATCCCATAATGAAAAATAGTTCTGTTGTGTGCTAAACCAAGTAATGAAGGGGTATCTCTGTAACCCAATCTCGCACAACCTCACACTTGACTCCTGTATGAGAGCATATTCCCAGTTCACTTCCTTGTAAAATTGGATTTTATAAGTGAAAGTCCACTATGTATGAGTTGAAATGGTTTTGGATAGTTTAAAGATAACTCTAATCCAAAACCCCAGCCTAAGTTAGTGAGTGTTGTCCCTAAAAGAGAAAACTTTACTAATTAATTTTAAATTATAAGTGTTCCTTTTAAGGTTGTTATTTACTCAGGGTGAATGGTCGTAAAACTTATGGTATTTTTGACTCAATAGTAAAGAAAAAATCTATGGTGTAATTTCAAATTGACATTGCCAATTTTTTCTCTTTTCTTTTCAAAATTAATGAAATTTTCCTACTTGACTTTGGAAATAAAATTCTTTTTTCTTTTTTCTCTTTTTCAAAATGAAAAAAACTACACAGATGCCCTAATCTAAAGAAGCTAGACTATAAATGAATCTAGTTTGCAACTATTTTTCTTTTTCTTTTAAAAAATTGAATGAGAAATGGGAAAATATAAACAAATGCAATTCAGATGTAAAAATTTGTATAAAGAAGACTAAGATCTATTGATCTCATAAAAAAAAACTTCAAAGACTACAAGAATCGCGAAATAACCAACTTGGATAAACTACAAATCCTTTACAACGAATTTGTTCAAAATTTGGGAAATAATAAATCAAGTTAACTACAAAGAAACCAGACTAGAAGTGGAGTTAGAGATCAATATAAGTTGAGCCACTCAGACTCTATTGGAACTTAATCCAAGCACAAACCAAGTGGTGAGATCTAAACAAGTCTTCTACAAAACATTAATCCAAACAATTGAAAGAGGCTTACAAACCAAGAAAACAGAGACCAATACTAGTGGCAGATCATTAAAAGTCCAGGGAAAATCTAGAAGAACTCAAAAAATACAATGCAAACTTGAAGGGAATAAGACCTATTTTTTTAAACACTGAGACTTCACAGGAAATACGTGAATGTGTAGCAATCAAGCCACGTATGGTATCCGACTATACAATGTAAAAAACATGTATTCCGAGGGAATATGCGATTATAAGTACTTTGTACCCGCAAATTCTTTAAAATTTTTCTAAAAAGAAGAAAAATAGACTTAGGAAAGCCAAGAGATTGAATTGTACTGACTGGAAAAAGTTTATGAAAGCCACACACAGGACTAGAATGGGTCTTCAAGAAAACTACAACAAAGAGATCCCATAACAAAGCAAAATCCCCAATGGAGTCACCATTTCTATTGTTAGGGAATTAATCCTATGGCTGGGGTTGAGGCCACCAACATACTAGGGATTATACAGATAGATCTAATAGGTTATACAAACATATATCAAAGGAAAAGTTCAAAGGAAGAGAGGATGCATACCTTATTCTCAAGGTTGATCCTAGCTTGATCTTCTTTCTAAATACTTCCTTGATTCAATGCTCCAATACCTGCAACAAAGAAATCACCTTCAACTATTATACAATATGAATCATAGACATATATGAACATTGAAACTTAAAACATAAGCACAATTAATATCATTTCTTATAAATGATTGAAACAAGCATATTAACATTGATATGGAAGGAAACAACTTTCTTTATTAATGAAGTTTGGAACAATTACATATACCTATGTTTGATCTAGCATCCTTGAAACCTGTATCTGAGGCCTTTTGGTTCCCCTCTCCAAAGGAATTCCTCCAGCATAACCTTGTCTTCCAAATGGTCCCTCTCTCCTCTAGACCTTCTCCTCTTTTTATTATCCATTGGGAGGAGGATTTACGAGGTTAATGCTAGATTTTCATAAGATTATAGTAGTATATATTAATTTCATTTATCAATAGGATCACTAGAAGAAATACAAAGCACAAAATAATAACACAATAAATTTTATCCTGGGAAATCCAAATGGGAGAAAACCTTATGAGAAAAGTGTACAAAGAAGAGAGAGAAAATATGGAAGTACTTTCCAAAGATAAAAACCCCAAAACAATCTTCTCTTTCAATAGATGTGAACTTCTCTCTCCCAATGATGCAAATTTCACTTGAGTGAATGTGTATTATAACGAGGAGGGTCACCTCCTATTTATACTGATTTTCCAAGTGGAAAATTCACTGGGGCTGACTTCTCTTGGGGGAGTAATAAAATATATATTAATTATTTATTTTTATCTTTTTCTCTTTGCTTGATTTTCACTCCAAGGCTTATATAGTTCTTTCTAGGGTTTACATGATTGATTACAACAAGTTCAACTCCCTTAGGAGGTACAATAAATAATATAATAATAATATCTTTAGAAGTTGCACAAACTCCAACACTCCCTCTCAACAAGGAAGTTATTCTTCAGTATTCATTAGCATCAATATCTTCTGGGTTTCATTTGTACATCTATACTATATCCATCATCTCTATACATACTAAAGGTTGAGAAGTGTCATCATGGATAAGTTCTATTAGGATGTCTGAGATAAGATATTTTACTATATGCAGTACCCTCTGCTACCTGTCTGTCTCTGGTGCCGATGGGATCCTCCCATACCTGGATTGAGAACCTGGACGAGAAAATGTGAACGACCATCTAATTCTTGCTCGTCTCATCTTCCAATGGGATACTCCCACACCTAGATGAGAATGTCAATGAGTAGAGGTATTTGTGCAATCACACGACCATATACTACAAGTATGTCTCATCTACCAATGGGATTTATACCATAAATAGCTGAGAACTTCGACAAGTAGAGGAACCTTTGTGAACCATACCATCTACTACATGTCCGTCTCATTTGTCGATAGGATTTCTCCCATACCTGGATGGGAACCTGGATGAGTAGAGGTACCTATGCAAAATGATGGTAAATATATCTTATTCATCTCTCCCTCTCAAGGTGGGATATGTTCTCCTATAATCCAAGTCTTCCATGAAATTATTCAAAATTCACCCTAGGAAGAGGCTTGGTGAGAATATATGTTGTTTGCTCATTTTTAAGAATATACTGTAACTCGACCGCACCTTTCTGCACCATATCGCGTATGAAGTGATACCAAATCTCTATATGCTTCGACTTGCCATGAATTATGGGATTCACTGACATCTGCACACAGCTCTGGTTATCATAATGAATTATAGTTGGCTGTGGAATTTGGAAAAACAATCCTGCAAGAATTTTACAAAGAAAATTGCTTCTTAGGTTGCTGAACTAACAACCATACACTCGGCATCTGTAGTACTGAGAGCTACTGAGTTCTGCTTTCTACTGCAGTAGGAAATTACTGTAGAACCCAAACTGAAACAACATCCTGAAGTACTCTTTGTATCTACAGTGCATCTGACCCAATTTGAGTTTGTAAACCCTTGCAATCTCAAGTCACAATATGAATCATATCGTATATCATATCCCACAGTGCCATGTAAGTATCTGAGTACATGTTTTGCAATAGTCCAGTGAATCTGTCTTAGTTCACACATGAACTAACTAAGGGAATTCACAACAAAACAAATAGTTTTTCTGGTATTCGTTAGATACATCAAGGACCCAATCAATTGATGATACATACTGGGATCAATTAAATTTTAATTTTAAGCAGGATATCTCATTTTATTCAAATTTTCATCCATCGGAGTAGCTATGGAATTGCAGTCCAATATTCTGAATCTCTTCAATATATCTATGGTGTATTTTCCATGGCCTAGTTAAATATATTTTTTCCTTTTCCATACTTCTAATCCCAAGAAGTAATACATCAATCCAAGGTCCTTCATTTTGAACTCAGAGGAAATTTTCTTGTTACACCACACGATAAGTTTATCATTTCCAGTGAGAAACAGGTCATCAACATATAGTACCAAAATTAGTGGGTCACCATTCACAATATTGTGGTAAAGGTTGGGGTCTACATCACTTTTGGTAAATCCCAGGCTCACCAAGAATCTATCTATTCGTCCATACCAAGAACAAGGTGCTTGCTTGAGCCCATATAAATCCTTTTTCATCTTTCATACATGAGACTCCTTTCCATGGACGAAAAAACCTTCTGGTTATTAAATACATAGTTATTCCTTAATAATACCAATGAGAAAGGATGTTTTAACATCCATTTTATGCAACTTCCATCCCATAGATGAAGAAATAACAATGATCGATCTGATGGAATTATATCGAGGCACAGGAGGAAATGTCTCATCATAATTGACTCCCTCTATCTAAGATAACTCTCTAGCAACGAATATAGCCTTGTATTGTTCAATTCTCCCATTTGTTCCATGTGGAGTTTCATGGCCCTCTGCATTCTGCAAAGTCTATTGTACCCATATTGGTCTTTTTTTGGCTTACTGTTGTATCTATGGGAGCATCATCTATCTCAAATGGATACAATAGTAAGCCAGAAAAGATACGATCAGTTCATTCCTTTCTTCAAACTCCCTCTTAATTTTTGGAGGGGGAGATGATCTCATCTCTTCATTGGCATCGATCTCCATATCAGATCCTCTTCCTTTTCGGATAGCCATTTCTTCTTAAAAGGTTACATCCCGACTTAATTCAATTTTCCTTAATCCTAGGATGTGTATTCTATAATCCTTTGAAGAGTTCCAGTATCCCACAAATGTTCCCTTCTTTCCTAAAGGTTCTAACTTTGGCACATGAATGTACACTAGAAAGATGCGAAGTAAGTATACATTCTGGTGACGACCAGGTTCATCGAGTATCCTTCAATTTTCTTGTTGGAATCATGATGATAGTTTCATCAGGTTTCTATCATATGTAATAGACTAGAATCCTTTTATTTGAGGGTTAACTCTCTCTATCTCTTAGAAGTCGGTTGAGTAAATCTTGTAGAAGCAGCAGATATACTGACATTCGTAGAAGCCTTCCGCTTCTGATCACCAAATATATGCATGAGATCATTCTGGGTCGGAGAGTCACAATTCATGATTCTAGAGGCTTTTTTCCTCCATTCCATTTGTATATCAATGGGATCACCTGTCCTTGTAGATCATGGTATTCCCTACAAGTCAAATCTCGTCAGATGGTTAGCAATATTTCAAAAATAATGTAGGAAAATTTCAGTTAATTCTTCGACACAACACACATAAGACCATTATTTGGATGCTTATGGTCTCCATTATAGAATACCATCAAGAGTGTGTACTAATCCAAGTATGTTATAAAGGAGTTGTCATCCTTAATGGGTTGTGCAACATGACAATCTATTTAAACAAGTGTGTGTATAGAAAATACTATATAATCCTACTTGTTAATAAAGGAATCACATGCTCAATTACTACCTAAATCCAGAAATGTAGATATGCGTAAAACATATTCAAAAGTAAGTAGATCTAATCTACTAGAGCAGGTAAGATCAAATACTCTTTTTTTTTAAATATTCCACAACCAGAGTCCATCTATCTTCGTATGTTTGCTAGAAGATTATCACAGTTTGGATCTTCATATCATTCATTTTAGAAGAAGAAATCCAAATGATCATCATTCCTTTCCTTCTTGTGAGGATTGTTTTGATCAACATCAATAGTTGAAGCTTCATGCTTCCTTTTGTTTGAAATTCAACAATTGGTGGCATAATGACCATATGCCTTGCACCTATAACACTATATCTGAGATAAATCCTTATTCTCTTTCATCTACTCTGGGAGTGGACTTGATATCCTACCTTGGTGGGTGTGATTGTAAAAATTCCTTCCCCTTCCCTTTCCTTTCTTGGCATGAGATACAGTCACTTAATTCTCCTTAGGTTGAGTTCCATGAAGTATGTGATGTGTTGTTATTCTCGTCTCTTCCTGAGTGCATTCTACCCATATCTTACCAAATTTAGGAAACTTGTTTCGACAACTTATGGTTTGGATGAAGGAATCTAAATATGGTGTAAGACCATTTAAGTTGGTCATGACAAGATCCTTTTCTTCAAGGTTATCTCCACTGGACTTTATCTTGTCCCAGATCTTGGTGATCCTCATGAAATATGAGAAAATAATTTTAGAATTCATCATCTTCATATTTGACAATTTATTCCTCAATGTGAGAGTCACATTTATGATACTGTGTTCAAATATCTTCTTCAAGGTCTTGAAAATATTCCTAGTTGTCGTATTTTATGATATTTGAGGAACCAAGTGGTATCTCACTGAGTCCACCAAAATCCTTCTTTCTTTGGCATAATTTTTCCTCAGCAAGGTTTTTCTTCTTTAGCTTCTGGTTCTGGGATATTTGCATTTACAAACTGTAATATATCATTTTATTCTAGTAGAAGAAGAACCCTAGAATTCCAAGAGATGAATTTGGAATCCCCTTCTAGATGATCTTCAACTTTCATACTAATCATCTTGACTGCAGATCTGTATCTAAAACCCTAGAAAAGGCTAGGTAAAAAATGACACCTCCAACACACATGGAAACAATTTATGAAACCTCCAACACTTTCTTGGATCAAAATTCTTGGATATGGGACCCTCAACTATGTCATTGGAGAAAATTTGATTGGTCATTTGATGCTCGTGTGCACTTGGAAAATGGTGATCTACTTGCTTGGATGGACAAGCACTTTCATGATTCTTTGATGAGGCACCTTCTTGATGTACTTTCGTATGGTGTTTTTATGTACTTTCATGTATCTATCTTTGTGATTATCATGTATGGGATAATTCATAGTATAACGTGGGATCCTAGCATATATCCCCATGATGTATTATTTTATACCACTCTATGTATTGATGGACTGCACCAATTATGGGATCCCGACATTCCACTCTTTGATGATTTGTATTGGAGGATATTTTTCATCCCACACTTGGTATTTTTTATTGTATTAGAACTACTCTTTGATAGAGTGCATAAGCATTAGGAGAGTGTCATCCCATGGCGTGTAGATTTCCTCTTGATGATGATATGCACTAGAAAGATGTGAAAGTAGTGGGACCTTGGTATCTTCCCCACTTGTATTCAGCTCACTTGCAGTAATGGTTGGTTCATTGGCTTGGTGGAGCAAGCCTCTCTTCATGGATCCATTATTGTAGCACAATGGGGGATTTTCCTTCATTGGAGACATTATTTTCGATGGACTTATGATTTTCTTATTGAGTACACTATGAGCTTCAATATGACGCATATGCATCACATGAGAGGATGTATTTGAAAACTTATATTTCTAGGGATCATTTTGGATCTTGGTATCATTTTTACTTAGTCTTTAGACTATGTCCATTATTGATGGTGGAGAAGATGAAGCTATTCCTTAAGAGGATGACTCTCAAGGGGTAGTTGGGGATTTCATAGATGCAGATGTATATCACACTTTCGAGGTTCATTCATGATTCTCCATGTGTTGAGGATTATGGGTGATATTGTACTCTTGATTATTTATGACGAGTCTCCATGACAATTGGTTTGTAGGTGCATTCATTGGTGCATATAGATATCACATTCTTCAATTGATGTATGTATGGACCATGGTGTAGTTCGTTGTGGTGGTGGAAGGCATTGATGATGTGATGTTATTTTCCTATGGTTTATTCATTGAATTAGGACAAGAAAATTTGGGAGGTGAGGACTGTCATGTCCCCATATTTTTCATGGTTTAAAAATTTCCCAAGTCACATTGGGAAAAAATATTAAAAATTATTATTGGTGACAAATAAGGGGGAAATGCCTAAGTATGGTTCATAAGTGTTAATTAAAATTAATTGGAGCATGAATAATATTTTCTAAGGAATTTTAATGGGAAATGTGACTACCAAAATTCCCAATTCGAGTTCATGGAGGAGAAAATAATTTAATTCGGAAATACTAGCCAACAATATTATGCACAAGTTTATTTTATTCATGTTGCTCCAAAATAATAATTATTTGTGGATGATGGGGTCATGATGATGCTAAGAAGGATTATCCCATTCATTGAATGAGTTTAATACGTAAAAGAGGAACCTAGAAAGGTTTTTGGACCAAAATGAGATGCTTATTCAATGTATTTGGTCATTTCCTTAAAACAAGGAAACTAAGTTTAATTGGGGAAATAAGGGGTAAAAGTGGTTGGAAAAAGGGAGGGAAATGGTCAAGAAGGTTAGAGAGGGCGCTTATGGAGGTAGTGGGACAATCATATGGGCCATTAATAACCACCTAATCCATGTTTAATAGTTTTGGTTTTCTCCATAGTATTTCCATGGTATAGGCTAAGTGGGAAAACTTGGTCAAAATGGATTGAGGAGCATGGTTTTCTTGGCCCCATTGTATTTTCCCATGTCTTTGAGTTTTCTATGAAGCTATATAACGACATATAGTGCCCTTTAGCAAGATTTCCTGATATTTTGTTTGAATTCTATTTAGATTTTGCTTGAGCAAATTTTGGTTCTTGGGTGATGTGCCCCTAACAAGAATTAGGGAATGTACCCCTATGTTCATGTGATTGGGGAGTGAATCAATCAGATTTATTCATTGACCATGGATGAAATTATTATAGTCTTATTTATCAGATATGTGTGGTGGTTTTTAATATTTTAAAAGTTTTTATGCCAAAACAGAAGGATCTTTGAAAGAATATCAAACACACCAGAACAAAAAAATACCACAAATATTTATCCGGGGAAACCCTCATGGAGATGAAAACCCATACAAACTTCCTCAATACAGAATTCAACCAAGTAAAGTGTAATACCCAAAGAACAAGACTAGACAACTTCCTCCTCCTTAGGTGGATTGTTTCTCCTCTCTATAGCAAACTTCCTTGAGTGATCTTCTCGTCTAAATTAGGGAGGCACCTCTCCTATTTATACTAATCAACTGAGAGGCATAATAACCCAACATGGATGAATTCTCCTTGATTCCAGGGCCAAATTGTATTGGAAGAATAAAAAATACATTTTAATAATACTTTTGTGGGTAATATTGACTCGACTTACAATGGAGGTTTTACCTCAAGACTTTGCATTACCAAATACATCAATGACATCCGTAATAGTAGGAACAACATATACACAAAGGTAATAATAATAATAATACAAAAGTAGAACATATTCTATAGTTACATTTCTTTAACACTCCCTCTTAACAAGGAAGGTATTCTATAACAACAATACATATGTACAACTGACTGGTGAGTCTATATTCCACTGGAAGTTTTTGAACAACTATGTCATCATCATCATGTGTGGAACATCATCATCATGAACATCTCTAGCATCATCTCAAGCATGATCATCTCTGCCATCATCTCGATCATCATCATATCTAGCATCATCTTGAGCATCATCATCTCTGGCATCATCTTGAGCATCATCATCTCGAGCATCATCATCTCAAGGATCATCATTTCTAGCATTATCTTGAGCATCATCATCTCTGGCATCATCTCAAGCATCGGCTATAATATCATCAGTATACAAATACTGATCTGCATTGCCTACAACATAAACAATGTTGGAACATCCTCATCTGCAACTGAATACATGAACTTGTTTGCAAATGAATATAGGACCACTCTCATCAAGACAATACTATTTTGCACAGGACCATCCTTACCCTGTAAGTGCTAGGACCACTCTCCATATGAGAGTATTATCGTTCGTAATACCATCCTCAACCAGAAAGTGTTAGGGTTTCTCTAAAAAATAATGTGTTCTTTTCCGCAAGACCATCCTCAACTAGGATACTTTCATCCACAAAGAATGCAGGATATCATCCACAAATGAATGGAGGACCACTCTCCATATGAGAGTACTATCATCTGCAACACCATCCTCTGTTAGTAAGTGCTAGGACCACTCTTAACAGGAGAGTGGTCTTGTATGCAAGACCATCCACAACAAGGATATTATCATCTGCAAATGAATGTAGGATCTCATTCGAAAATGAATGCAAGAACACTCTCCATATGAGAGTACCATTGTCTACAAGACCATTCTCAAATGACAAGTGCTAGGACCACTCTCAATAAGAGAGTGTTCTTTTCTGCAAGACCATGCTCAACAAGGATACTATCGTCTAAAAATGAATGCAGGATATCATATGCAAATGATGCAAGAACACTCTCCATATGAGAGTAATATCATTTGCGTGACCATCCTCAACCGACAATTTATACGACCACTCTCAACAAGAGAATTTTCTTGTTTGCAGGACCATCCTCATCAAGTGAATATTAGGATACACTCGTCCGCAAATGAATGTCAGACCTCATAAATATCTATAGGAATACTAATAAACTCAACTATCCTTCTCTTCACTCACATACCACTTCCATCTTATCCTTAATAATAATCTCATCAGCACTCCCTCTTTCCAGTGAGGTCCTTTTGAACTACACCGAACTTGTCTCGAAAGTGCTCAAACTTTACATGAGACAGAGGCTTAGTCATCACATCAATGACTTGTTCCTCTATAGGAACATACTGGAGTTTCATGACTCCTCTCTACACCATATCCCATATGTAGTGATGATTTATATCTATATGATTTGACTTATCATGAAACATCAGTTTCTCTGTTAGCTTGATGAAACTCTAATTGTCACAATAAAAATCAATTCCATCCATCTCAGCATCAAACAATCCTTCCAATATCTTGTGAATCCATACTTCTTCACTACATGAGGAACATGTTGCAATGTACTCAGCCTCAGTTGTACTGA
Organism: Pseudotsuga menziesii; assembly: GCA_001517045.1. Taxonomy (NCBI): domain Eukaryota; kingdom Viridiplantae; phylum Streptophyta; class Pinopsida; order Pinales; family Pinaceae; genus Pseudotsuga; species Pseudotsuga menziesii. The sequence goes on along the minus strand of LPNX010234034.1, from coordinate 204,613 downwards.
GGGAAACACTAGTTTTCTTTCTTCTAAGCCATGATATCACACCTGATCCCAAATTGAAAGAACATCAGGAATTTATCTTTCTATCTTCAGCACTTCCTGCCCAATCTAAATCAGAATAGCTATACAATATGAACTCACTTTCAACTGCATATATTAGGCCACGATCCAATGTACCCTTTGGGTACCTCATCACATGTTTTTCTGCAACTAGATTAACATGTCAAGGTCCGGCATATACTAACTCAAGTTGTTCACAACAAAACATATGTATGGTCTTGTATTTGTTAAATACATTAGTGAGCCAATAATCTATTTATATAATGTGACGTCTACCCTTTCTAAAGATACATCATTCAAGAGCTTCAATTTTGTCACCATTGGAGTGTTCATTGTCTTGCAATCCAACATCCCAAACATCTTTAGGATATCAACTTTAAATTTTCCTTGGTTTAGGAAAATATCATTTGGAAACTTCCATACTTCAAGACCTAGGAAATAGTGCATCGTGCCAAGGTATTTCATCTCAAATTATGTCGTAAGTTTCTTCTTACACTCACTGATGAGCTTCTTCTCTCATGTCAAAAATAGATCATATATATACACAATTAATATCATTATCCCATAATTTACAAGCTTATATTAAAGGTTGGAATTGGATTTACTTTTTGCAAAGCCTAAGTTCATCAAGAATCCATCAATTCTTCCATACTACGCTCTGGGTGTTTGGTTAACCCATATAGAGATTTCCTTAATCTACATACATGTGTCCCCTTATCGTGGTTCTCAAATTATAATGGTTGGTCAATGCATACTTCTTCTTCTATGACACCTTTAGGAAGGTTGTTTTTACATCCAACTAATGTAGCTTCCATTTCATTTTGGTTTCCAAGGAAAGGATAGTTCTGATAGAAGTATATCTTGCAACTGGTGTAAAGGTTTCTTCATAACTGATTCCTTATTTTTGTGAAAATCCTCATGTGAGAAATCTTGCTTTGAACTTTTCAATACTGCCATCTGCTGAATTCTTTGTCTTGAAAATCCATTTTGAAGAAACTAGGGACTTGTCCTTTTGTCTTGGCACCACATCCTAAAGATCATTCTTTATTATATATTGGTATTCTTCAATCATGGATTTCATCCATTCCTTATTCTTTGAATATTCTTTAAAACACGTGGTTTCTTCATCAACAAGGTTGAACATTAATTCCACCTAGTTAGAGTAGAATCTTTGTCTCTTACTTCCTTCTAGTGCACCATATCTTTCTGCTTCTCTAATTATATCACAATCCCAATATGGTATTCTTTTTGTTGAAATCATCTCATGGGGTGTTTCCATGGGTCCTTGGGGGTTTTCTATGTCATGATATTCTAGTATAGGATCTTCTTCAATGTCTCTAACTGGTGGTCTAGTAGATTTTGTGGTTATAGGAGCCTCCTCCTCTTCTTCTTCTTCATATGCATATATCGTTCTGAATTTGGTGAAGGTTGTATCTTCATCAAATGTAACATCTTTGCTGATATCAATCTAACAGAAACCTAGAATGTGTATTCTATAAGCTTTTGATTGGGCATTGTATCCAAAAAATATTCCCTTTTTTCCTGAAGAATCCAATTTTGATATTTTCTCCTTTAGATTATGTAAGTACATGAGACAATTGAATATATTTAGGTGGATTCCTTTGGGATTTTCACCAGTGAACATCACTTCTGGGGTTTTGTATCCAAGAGCACCGTGAGATATTCTATTTCATACATAGACTTTGGTTCTTGCTGCTTTGGCCCAACAATGCATAGGAATATCTTGATCATGGATTGTTGTTGTTATTGATTCCATGATGGATCTAATCTTCCTTTCTGCCACTGCATTATGTTGTGGATTATAGGGTGTGTTAATCTCCCTCTTAATCCGATATTTCTTACAAAAGTCCTGGAATTAATTTGAAGTGAATTCTCCTCCATTATTTAATCTTAATGGATTGATCTTCTTTTTCAGATAGATTTTCCACAAGAGCCTTAAATTCCTTGAATTTTTCAAATACTTCATATTTTCCTTTCAAGAAACATATCCAATTCTTATGAGAGTAACCATCAATAAAAGAGACATAGTACACATACCCACTTAAGGAAGTAGCTGACATTGGTATGCATACATCTAAGTGTACAATATCCAAGTTCCCTTTTTCTTTGTTGTTACTTCTTGGGAATGGGTTCTTGGTGTTCTTTACTTAAGCACATTCTTTGCATACTTCTTCATGATTGATCTGGATCTCTTCTAGACCTGTCACTACCTTCCTCATAATTGGAAATGCTTTGTATTTCACATGAGAAAGTATTATATGCCAAAGCTCACATGGGATGATGGTGTTGGCTGTAAGGGATGAATCTGTGTGCCCCTTCAATTAATAGAGTCCTCATACTTCAATACCAATTACAATAGAATTATATATTGTATTTCCTTTCGGCCACATAAGAACTTCAGCGTCTACAAAGGAAACTCTAAAACCTCTCTTATCTAGAGATGAAATAGAAAGAAGATTCTTGTTCAAACCTGTAACATATAAGACTTCTTTCATCTTCATGGACTTCCTAGATTTTAATTTGTAAAAGGATTCTCCCATTCCGTTCATGGGTATTGATACTCATCTCCAAGTTGTACCTTGTGTGAATAGTATTTTTGGGTAAGACATGCGAGTGAATCTTTGTGACTTGTCATATGTTTGGATGCACCCTATCTATAATCCAAGTGTCACTTTCATGAGAGATTAATCATGTGAGAGATGAAATTAGGACATACTCTTCACTAGAGTCTTCATTTTCTCTATCCCTCTCATTATCCGATTCATTTTATTCACTTGCATGGGAATGGTACTTTCGGTTCTTCTTATTGAACTGACCTTTCTTAAGATGACAATTTCCAGCAATGTGTCCCATCTTATGACATGAATAGCATTCAAAGGATGAGTAATCCTTTCTAGGTATCTTACCTCTTTTGGAGTCTGGTGGTATTCTAGAAGGTGATACACGACTCTTCCTTTTTTTTTGTACTTTGCATGAGAAGCAAGAGTTTGACCTTTATTATCATTTAGCTTCTCTTCTCTATTTGTTATCCTTCCTTCTTCTAATACACATTATTCCCATAGTTTGTTTAACTTGGTTTACTTTCTTCTAGCATATATTCCTTTAATGAAGGGATACCATTCTGTCAGGAGATAATTTAGGGTGGTTATCATCACTTTTGCTTCATCCAACATGTCACAAATGGCTTCTAATTGTTCTTTAATCTGAGATACTCTTGAGAAGTATGATTGGAAATATTATGTCTTTTGTATCTTCACACCCTTGATTTGTTTTGTCAAGGTTATTCTTATGTTGATGTTCTTTCCTTCAAATAGATTGGTTGGTGCATCAAACATTTCCTTTGGAGTATTCTTTTAAGAAACCTATGGGATCAATGATCCTTGATAAAATGAGCTATGGCCCTCTTAGATTTGATCATATCCTTCTTGTTCTTGGCCTTTTCCTCGTCTCCCTCTGGTTCCTTGACCTCATCTTTGATATAGCCTCCTAGGTCATGTTCTTCAAGGATGGGAATGACTTTGTACTTCCATGCTCTGGATTTCTCTACTCCATCAATATTTTCATTAAGCTTAGTATTGTGTGTCATATTTGATGAATTAAAACCTAAAATGGAAATATAGGAGATATAAATTACCAATTTGAGGATTGCTTCTCGAATATGCTTCAGGATGACTTAGGGTGTGACTGGAAAATCCTAATTTTCCAACTGAGATCACTTGTAGAGTTAATTGGAGTAAAATATCCACCTCCCTAAGGAAAGATAGATTTTATCTTTCTTTTCTGTAATATGTAGATGGAACCTTGAGAAATATAATTCCCTAGTTTCTCCCGGTAGGAGTGGTAGGTCAGAAAATGAAAATCCACAAAATTGAAAATTGCTTCGACAGAAAGATGCGCCCTCCTAGGGAGTGTTGAATGGTTCTTCTTTTCCGTCTTATTTGCGAAAGGATGTGTCTAGAATAGTGATCCTTAGCTTGTTTTATTACAGGAATATTTTTGCATAATGTATTCTTTCAGGTTATCTCTGATACCATGTTAATATTTCAAAAGTTGTTATGCCAAAACAAAAGGATCACTGAAATAATAACACGCACAACAGAAAAAAAAGAGAAGAAAAATATTTATCCTGGGAAACCCTCGTGGGGAAGAAAACAAAAAAAAATCCTCATTAAATACTTCAACTTAGTACAGTAAGACCCAAAGATAAAGACTAGACAACTTCCTCCTCTTCAGATGGATTGTTTCTCCTCTCTATAGCGAACTTGCTTGAGTGATATTCTCGTCCAAATGAGGAAGGCACCTCTCCTATTTATACTAATCAGTTGATAGGCCTAATAACCCAACAGGGCCAACTTCTCCTTGTCGCAAGGGCTGATTTTCCTTGGAAGAGTAAAAAATACATTTTAATAATACTTTTTTGGGTACTAGTGACTTGACTTACAATGGAGGTTTTACCTCAAGAATTTACATGAACAAATACATCAATGACAACCCTAATTGAAAGAACAACATATTCTAAAGGGGTAATAATAATAGTAATAATAAAATAGAATATCTTTCGCAGTTACATTTATTTAACAGTGGTAGCAAAGCACCTGCTACAACTTGCTAGTATTGTTTCTTTAAGTGTTTTAGAGGGTATTGTGAAGCATTTGGTGTTGTGGAAGAGCCATTGGGAAAATTGGGCTGCTGTCAAGTAATTGGAATCTTAGGAATACTTCCATAATAAATCTTTAGTTATGTTACTACATTTTTGGTCTCATGTTCATAATTTAATTTACCCATGCTTAATGTAAATTCAATTTTGACTAGTTTTGGTAAAAATGCTATATATTGATATCTGTGTGTCCAAATTGAATTCTGTAAGTTTCTACGCTTATCTAATACAAAATTGGACCCCACTCTATCCTAAGATATATAATTTAGGATCCTTTACCTATGTTTGATTCAAGTTGGAAACTAGGAAACTGCATCGTACCAGATTAGAAAATCTCGCTCCTGGAGATCCAATTGGAAAATAGACCTCTAAATTTTTTTGCAGGCATTCATACTATAGACACTGTCATTAAAGAGACCATATACTTGTTCTAGAACCATTCTATGTATTCTAGAGTGGTAAAAATGCTATATATGGATATATGTGTGTCCAAATTGAATTCTGTAAGTTTCTGCAGTTATCTAATAAAAAATTGGACCTCACGCTATCTTAATATATATAATTTAGGACCCTTTACTTATGTTAGATTCAAGTTGGAAACTAGACAACTATGTAGTACCAGATTGGAAAATTGCACTTTTGGAGATCCAATTGGAAAAATAGACCTATGAAGTTTTTTGCAAACATTCAAACTATAGACACTGTCATTACAAAGACCATATACTTGTTCTAGAACCCTTCTATGTGGTCTAGAGTCTCCTACCTGCCCAAAAATAAATTTCTAAGTGTCTTCCTTATTGAGCTAGTGGAAAGAATATAGTTTTCATATGCTGGTGTACCCAGGTAGCCTTGGAGTAGACTTCAACAGTAGCTTATTTTGAAACATAAATGGTCCTAGTATGTTGTGCAAAGGATTATTGACCTAGTGTAGCCCTTGTCTTCCATACTTACATTGGTGTCTTCCGTGTGCCTATGGGTTAGTGTGCCTATTCCTTTTGTTGTTCTTGGATTTGGTACTCTACAATGGTATCAAATATTAGTCACTTTTCATGAGTTTTGATTTGGTGTGCCTAGATTCCGATTTGGGTACATCAAATTATTGTTGGTGTTTGATTCATGTTCATTGGAGTTGTTCCACATGAAGTGGTGTTCAATTACACAAGGTTGTTTTTCCTTCTTAGGTCCTTGGATTTCCTAGTTGGAGGGTTTTCCATTTTGGTTGCAAATACCATTTTGTCATCGTTAACAGGCAAGTTAATCTTGCATTTGATTTTTTCAATTGGAAATTCGCTATCAGGCTAATATTGTTAGGGTTTGAATGTGTTCTATTTTTTTCCTTGCTACAGTCAGGATAAACCTAATTTGGCGATATTTTAGTTCTCATTTACATTTTCCTAATGCAAATGATGGCACTATAATTATTTTGTTGTTATAAAAGAATCTATATACAGTTTTGTGAGGGATTATAGAATTAAATTTTCATTGCTTCCAATAGATAGAGATGAAGAATTGTTGAATTGTTCTAGTTTCTTAATATCCCGATTTAATGTTGTGTAGGTTTAGATGGGGGAAAGGAGAAACTATGTTTATTTTTTAATTTTTGTAGTTGTAGAAACAATAAACAAATTTTTTGATGCTATTTTCCTGTGTCTTTAATTGGTCGTTTTGAAAATTAGATTGTAAGGCTACACACGACTATCGCAGTTTAAACCTCCTGAAATTTCAACCAATTGTCATCTATGTCCATCGACGAACCCGGTATAAGCCTCCAGCCGATGGATTGAAAATTCAATTTATGAACACATTGTATCTAGAAGAATTGCGCTTGACATCGAGAGATATGAGACTAGAGACGAGTCATTTCATATGTATAGATGAGATCATTTTAGGCCATTAATATGCAGCTTGTTGCAGGCTAGTTAATGTAGCTACAATAGGCATGGTGCTCATTGAATTCAAGCTACTTGAGATCCAACAGACACTATGCCTACTGCAGCTGCATTAATGAATCTAAATTAGGCTAATAATTTTTTCCATCATTTTACAATATAAATCATACTAAGATCTCATAGACCATTGCAGCTAAATAAATTGAGAGTCTTGATCGTGTAGATGTTTGCAACTAAATAAACAAAAGGCCTCACAACTTCATAATTCTTTAGTTGATATCTGAATCGAACGAAGATCCTTTTCTACTAATATGAGTGGTTCTTAGAGCTAAATATCCCGATTTAAGTCCACTCACTAGAGTTAAAAACACATAGGTGGTTTTCAAGTGAAGGCTATTTCATAACAAAATAGTTATATTAAACATGAGAAAACCATATTGATTGTTCAATCGACATTTTATATCACATAATACATTTATATATAGATAATTAACTTAAGGAAGCTGAGCCCTTATGTTTAAAGGAATATTAAAATAGAGAGAATTTGGTCTTATCGATGATTCTATTAGTGACAAAGGATTCAATAAATGAATGAGTAATTCATCTTGAGCACGTTCTTTTTAATTGATTTCCTTTTAATATTCAATAAGGGGTGTGCTATGCCAATAGGAAATAAAAAGAGTTGATTGAATAAAGAAAATCTTTTATCTTTTAAGATATATTTTTTTTCATCCTCGACTCTTCATTAAGGGAAAAGATTAGTTGTACGTGAAGTCAATTGACCCCATAGCCAACTGTTTAAACTTTTATCGTGGATTCTATTTTACCTTGGCTATCCATTAAGCTAATTAACCATTTATTTAAATCAATGGTTATGCAATTTCCCTTAGGCCTCTTATATCATCACGATTTTTTTTTTGGGTTAGGTTACTCATATTTTGTTTAGTTTTAAATTTTTATTGTGACTTTTTAAAAAATGTCTAGGATTTTGTAGCTTTTTAAAAAATGTGTAGGTAAGAAAAGTATATAGATTGGATATTTTTTTACATTTAAGACATACTGATCTATTTAAATTAAATGTGAATAAAATTCAAATAGGTTTAATCATCAATAATTTTTATTTTTAAGATCGTAATTGCATAAAAAAAGCTAAACTTTTCTGATATTTTAAATAAATGTTTAGAAAAAAAATGGGGCAAGTATGTAAATTTAAGAAGTGAGGGTTGAGGGAAAATACGTTGAATTGTATAAAAATCCAATATTCATTAGCCAAATCTCTATTTATTGAGAAAAGTGAGTCTCATTTGTTAATATTAATGTTAATTTCTATTTGAGAATTGTTTGGATGATTTTTTTGAAGTCGTTAGCATTGATAATAAAAGATTCAACAAGACTGCATGAATAGCATCAATATAACGTCATTTCTAAAATATTGTGTCGCATGTCAATATACAAATTCTATAATTTGTGTGACACCACCAGATACAAATCATTCGTTTCATACACGAATAAATTGAGAGTAGCATATAGCAAGTTTCTATTCTTTTTCATCTTATGGAATGGTTGTTTGAAAATTAGGGCATTTTAAGGAATAAAAAAATGGTTATAAGTTTTGACTACCATATTTGTGTTATTATAACACTAAGGAGGAATTACATAAACCTCTTAAAATCCACTATGAGACAGTGGCAGTGCTTTCCTAGTTGGATAGCTTTTTCTTTTCCCTTGCTTTTATTCTCTTTTCTCCATTGCAACTACTATGAAATGAATATGAGTTGAGGAAGTATCATAGATATTAGAAAATAATATGCATGGAAACAAAAGTTTCAAATTAGTAATAACACATTTACAATAAAATGCAGAATACTTGGACAACAATACCTCTTTGGGGTTTTGGATCAATGCTCTGCATTCAGATGTATGTATCAGATCATGTTTTCCTTTTGATCATTTTTCCATTGTCTGATTCTCGTGTTACCAGGTTTCCCTCTTTTCCTATATTGTTATAGATTCTCTATTTTGGTGTCTTTTTTAAAAAAAGTTGCAAAAAATAAATACTTTTTGCAATTGTTTCCATGCTTAACGTGAACATTACAAATGAATCTATTTTTCTTTCTACAATGACTAGTTGGAAAGTATGTAAGAAAAAATTGTCCAAAATGCACCTAAATTTATTTTATTTGACCAACAATGATATATTGACAAATATTCAGAGTCAGAACAACTTGGCTATAACTCCACTTGGTACATAGCCTAGCAAGTGTCAATACCATTGCTTCTATCAATTTCTTGAATATTTTGATATGTGTGCTTCTCTTATGAGTTCAAATCTATATTCTGTTCTATGAGTGCTAGGCATACAAACTCGTAGGGAAGGCCATATTATATTAGTCTATAGCTTCATGCAGGTCATGGTTTTTGTGATGTATTTTTTACTGATATAATGCTTGGAAATATGCCATCTACATATTTCTTGTGTACTCTTCATGTACAAATGGCTCAATTTCCATCATTGTATATAGTGTTGTTCTCCTGGAATGGTTAAGATAGAGAAAAAATATGCCTCTCTATTTATGACTTCAATGTTGTATTTGACCACATGATTAAATTTTTGAAAGGAGATCCATGTACAAATATCTCAATTTCCATGATTGTACACAATGTTGTTTTCCTCGAATTGTTGATCTAGAGATATAATCTATAACCTCTCTATTTTCTAATTTTTTATTGTATTTGAGCACATGATGAAATTTTGACAAGAAATCCATCGTCTTATACTGTATTTCTTGTTTAATATTTCTCTCTACATTGAAAAATTATATATTGTATTGTTTGTTGAATATTTCTCTATGCATTGAAAAATTACAGATTATTTTGTTTGTTGATTTATTTTTTTTGCATTGGAAAGTTATAGAGTTTGGTTCTCAATATGAATCAATGTTTAATTTCTTATAGTACAATGCTTCCTTTTATCAACTACCTGCATTGTTTCTGAAATTGCTTGGTCATATATGTAATGATGGAAAGTAAAAAAATCTTTCATTATTTTGTAATGATAACATAATTGTAAGATACTAGTTTGCATGTTGCTTCATCATGGATCCAGTGGCATGGTGTGATGGCTCAACTTCGATTGCATATAGTTGTGTCAAGTTTAGAAGTACGAATATTGATTCATAATTGATTTTTTTCTTTAACATATCAAAGTCATTTGGTTATCTTCTAGCCCAATTGGAAACATGTTTTCATGGGGTTTTAGCATGGAATGAGGCTAACATTGTTTGATAAGTAGGTGAGAAACTAATTCATTTCTTTCCAGATAGCCAAATAAAGTTTATGGACTCATGCATATTTCTTCATGTATCCAAATTCCATATTCCTAGTGTTTATCTAGGATTGGTCTTGAATTATCTTGTTGCTTTTACATAATCCAAAGACCCTAGGTTTCTTTGGGAAAAATCACATTTCTTCAGATTCACTGAGAGATTATTTAATTTTGGAATTTCATAGTCACTTGTTTAATATGTAGCATATGCTCACCCCACACTTCTTTAAATATAAGAATGTCATCCAAATGCACTTTGAAAAAAGAAAGTATAGAAGGCATCATTCATTGAATTTATAACATTGAATGGATTGGATAAATTTTGTATGTCAAAAGAAATTATGTTTAAAATAACTGGCTAGCCATAGATAGGAAAAATGGAAAAATTGTGTAATAATATAGTACTTAACACCAGTTTAGGTACACCATAAAATTTGGTATCCAAATCATAGAATAAAAGGCCATCCATAATGCAAACACAACTTAAGATTATAAAACCTTAAAGATGGCATGCAAAGCTACTGTGTATGAAACACCCTTTCCATGGTTCAAACATAATGCACTGATGGTAAAGTGTACTATAAAATAATATGGCATAAATATCAACGCCTAGAAAATAAATATATTATTTTATCAACAATCTCAATAATAGAATAACCTTGTTAATTATTGTCGGGTGGAATTAACTCTTGGAATTTTTTATTAGCTTGCAAGGGAATTTATTTATACATGTCATTTGTTTTTTTACATTCACCTTCCAACATGCCTTTTGTACTCCTACGTGACTATTTGTATTCATATTATTTTTATTTACATTATTTACAAGATACATGGAACCATAATATTGAGGATTAGGTTTCCAACATCCCCCCCCCTACTCCAAATGGGTGTAAGTAATCCTGAGCATGTTTCTAAACATTTCAAACTTCTCTCATCCAAGTGCTTTGATTAATATGTTTGCAATTTGGTATATCATGGAACAATCTTGTAGATGAATTGTATTAGGCTTTACACAATTTGGAATCAAATGGTAATTTGTGTTGGTGTGATTAGTTCGATCAATCTCATAGTCTTGGCCAATTTGACTATAGAGGTTATATTAATCAATAAGGGAGTAGAATTCTTTTGTTTCTCCTGCAAATCTCAGAGTATCTTCTTGAGCCAGAGAGTCTCTTTTGTTGCTTCTCCAACAACCACATATTCTACCTTTGTTTTTAAATATGCTGGAAATAAATGTTTGCATGATCTCCAAGAGGCAATTGTTGATCCAAGAGTCATTGTGTATCCATAAGTGGGCACTCATGTCTCTTTGTGTCCATCAAAGTATGAATCATAGTATATAATGAGTTTGAATTCATCTACCTTAGAGTACTTGAGTCCCATTCAAGTACCTTAGAACTCTTTTAGCTGTAAACCAATGTCCTTCACAAGGTTTGTGCATGAACCTTGAAAGGACATATTTTCATAAACAAGTTGCATAAGTATTACTGTCGAGTTCAAACATAGTTAAGGACATATTTTCATAAACAAGCTACAAAAACAAAACAAAAAACATTCAATCAATTAATCTACATGATAATTTTGTGCATGACTATGACCATTCTGAGTTGGTACTCCATTGTACCTTAAAGGAGGTAAGCAAAAAAGTGAAACAAATTTGAATTATCATTCACCTTAAGGGGGCCATATTATATTGATAAAATGGTTATTGGTCAGCTAAAACCACCACATTGATGATATTAGTTAGTGGTGCACCAAAACCACCGAATATTTAGTATCAAATTCAGTGATCACTTAAGAAGAATCCAAAGGTCAAGCGTGTTTCCTTCTACATACCCCTCACCTTACACTTGATAGGGGAAATAATAAAAATTATAGTTAGGCTTCAAGTTTCACGTCTTATCAATCATTAAAATTCAATCAACATTTAGGAATTCTAACTTGGAAACTAGTGTTTTCAATAGGCAATATGTAATCAAAAAAACTATTCATGGGAATTTCAACACCTAATTGTTTATTAATTCAAATAGGACTTCGATGATCCTATTTGTTCATTAATAGCATAATAGTGATCCTATTTATTCTCCAATTATCACGGGAACATTTATAAATTGTATTTGTTCACTTCCAAAATTTATTCTCTTTCAAAGTTAATTTCATATGAAGCATTCAACATCCAAATTGATGGGTTTTAAGGCAAATATTCAAGTTTCAAATTGAATATGATACTAGTTTAGGAACTAGTTCATGATGTCTTATTGGTATAATTATTCATATTTGTGATTGAGGGAGGGTGTTAGAATATGATTTATTTTACAACCACAAAGTCCATGATCACCTCCTTATTAGTTGTTATCCTTATCTATTAATGATGTGCAATCATTATACATTGAGGAGTTGTCACAAAGATCTAGATCTAAATGTGGTCTAATCTATGTACTATAAATTGATATCATTAAATGAATACAAGTGTTGAATATAGCTTGAATCCTTTTTCCACTAAGTTCCCATGTTTGTTTTATTTCTTAACACTTGTCTATACGAATTTTGTTGTATTTATACTTCATGGACCTATATTTAATATTAGTTAATTTTACTTGGACATCACCAATGGAATAAATAATTAGTCTCAAGTAATGTATTTGGGGAAAGAATGGATCTTTGGTAGTACTAAAAGAGACACTTATTTTCTTATGTGTTTCAATGTCATTGTCAATATTGGAGTTTGCATCTACAGTTAATGGTTGGGGGAAAAGGTTGGGAATTTCTATGGCTAATCATGGTGGGTTTGGGTTTTGATCATGGGGATGATCCATGTCAATGAAATTTAAACACTACAACAAAACATGTGTATTTTTTTTCCAATTGAGTTGGAAAATCTATCTAAGTTTGTAATTTTTTAAAAGCACATAAATTAGCGCTAGAATTTGTGCCAAGTTTAGTGCTAGATTTAGCACATTAACTAGTTATATATTTAGCACCAAGATTATGTAAAAAATTTAAAAAGTAGGTGTTGTAATAATCAAAACCCATTCTCATACTTAGAATAAAATAATTAATCTTTTTTATTAATTTCCTAGGTCCTACACTAGCTAGTTGGCATCCACTTGCATTTTTTGTGGTCAAAATTGCCAAAACTGCCTCTGGGAGCACTTTGGAAATATTATGGATAATATTATTCAAAACCATAGACTTCATAGTTTAGTAAGTGTGCATTCTTTCCTTATCCATAGTTGTGGACTTTTTCTGCAGTTTTAAGGAAAAAGGTAAAGGTAGTTTTAAGGTAGACTGCCTCATTTTTGTCACAGCTCACCCTCCTTATTTTTCTAACATAAAATCATGATTTAGTGCACTTTCCTTGACTTATTAGTTGTAACAACTTAGTCATCCAATTCATAATCCTCTTGACATATTAGGAGAGTGTTTGTTGTAAAGGAAAGTGTCTTATGGCTAGGGTTTAAGAGGCCATCAACATACTGGGGTTGAAAGAGAGATGCACAATGTTCAGCAAGCATATAACAACAAGTTTCAGAGATGAGAAAGGTCCACACCTAATAACTGAAGGCTGGTCCAAGCTTTCTCTTCAATCCTCTCCTTGCTCCTCTCGCTCCAAGAGATCTGCAAAACAAGTTATACCTTCCTCAAACCATTATGACCATATATAAAACAATGATAATCAAATAAACCTGAAATAACATCATCATATGACCATAAACAAAGATTCAATTACACATTGAACAATGATTTGGGAAGAAGAAGGACATCACATATTTATTAATCTTGAAAACAAGTACAAATATACCTTCTCTTCAAGTTAGGCACCTCACGAAACCTTGATCTAGATCTGTTGTTTCTCTTCTCCAAAGAACTCAGCCTCCAAGCTCTGCAACACAAGGGAAAGCTCCTAGGGAAAAAGTGTAGGCAAAGGGAGTTCCAATTTCTCTAGCATAACAATGCATAAAATTCCAAGTCCTTCTCATGTCTTCTCCTACTTCTATTTATATGGGTGAAATAAGGTAGTTCGAAGGTTAGAGAAGTTACAGCAGTTAAGGAAATCCAGTTACATGACATAACTAATCTCCAGTTAATGCATGTTTTAATATTTAAATGTTAAGAAACACATGCGCGGGTCTGTAGTAGAGCAACCTGCGAATGATGCGCGACTATATAGAAGAGCAACCCGTGAATACAAGGATTCACGACTTGCTACAAGGGAGACTCGCGAGTGATGCACGAGTTGTCAATAGAGAGAGTCGCGCATACATCCTAACATGGCAAATGTGGCAAAGTAATTAGCTGGATAGAGGCAGAATGTATTTCATAATAAGCCAAGCTATAGTATTCTAGGCAAACCTCAATCCATAAGTGTCCTTTTGTGTGCCAACATAAGGAAAGTTGACACTCAGACGGAGAGGTGCCATTCTAGTGTATAACAGATGCCCCCTAATGTGTGAGGTTAGAGGGGAAGATGATAGCCGAAATACATTATAAAGGAAAAAACTGAGTATGGAGAGAGAGCAGAGAATCCAAGATCGAAAGGCTCGAGTGAAGTTACCTGAAAGAGAGATAAATGTCAGAAAAATTGATCTCTGGCACATACACGTCCATATACAAAACAACGCCATAAAGATACAGGCGGATCCAACATATGTATAACTGATGAAACTATAATGGTCACTCAATATGCAAAAAGGCGCCATATCAAATCTAAAGGAGCCATGGCCACAAATGAACAAGGTGGATCCATGCTCAACAATCGATCATAGCCACAAAAATACAAGGTGGATCTATGTCTCAGCAAAATGTCATATAAATATAACAAGGTCTTGCGCAACTTGGGCAATAGCAAAAGATGACAATGCTATTGTCAGCCCCAAGGTCTTCAATCCAAACCGCCCAAAAAAGGTACGAATCCTAACCATGCGAAATAAAGGAGCTGAAGTCGAACATGGAGGAAACCGTTTGATTACCGGTCAATAATGAAAACCGTTAACAAACGCGAGGGAAACCACCATTAATGAAAATGGTTCCCAAGGTACCTAGTACATTCTAACAAGTGTGATTACAAGGACTTGAGGTCGAACACTTGAAGAATCCATCGAGTAGGAGACATTAAGGTATCCCCACTACCCAATAGCGAGGGAAATTGCCATTGAGGACAACAATTCCCAAGGTACTGTCATAAAACTCTAAATCCCGTCCCCAGAGCAAGATGTGTTGCAGTCGATAGGAAGAGATCCGTTGGAAGGAAGGCATTAAGGCATCCTTCATCATCCAACATGAGGTAACTCAAAGACTAATTGGATCTGAAATTGGTACTGAATGTCACAAAAAGGACCGCCAAAGACATGATGTAATGAACTGATACCAGGGAATGGCCGACACAAAAGGTCAAGGCAACTGCAGAATGGCCGACAAAGGTTTAATCCTTGAACAGTGAGCACGACACAAAAAGTGACTTAGGCATCTTTTGACACAAAATAGGACCAACGACACAAATCTGCAATGTAGGAGACATTGATAGATTCCCCATATAATTGGAAAAGAAACCAACTAGAGGAGTAAGAAACTCTGAATCAGGATAAGGTCAAAAGACTAGGACCCAACTGTTGATAGACTCGAAACTGGTGCTTTGTTCAAGGAAACAAGACTTGCTGCCATGATGTAAAAAACATGGAAATAAACCTTCCCCTTCCCTTCTTTCTTGTAAAGGTTTAACGAGTCCAAGAAAGCAAACTCGGGACCATCTTCATTTTTTGACAAGCTTGAAGAAAAGAAAGAAGAATGCTTGATAAGGCACTGATTCGTGGATTTTACGAGCCCGAACTAGTACATGCTCGACGGTGTTTTCATAGTTTAGAGAGTCTGAAAACTCCAAAGAAGACTCCAGGGAGTTCCTTTTTCGTACAATTTAGTCCCTCAGGTCCAGAAAAGAGATAAATCTATGCCTGAGAATACTCTTCTCAATTCAGTAGAAAAGAGAGGGATCCTTTCTCGTATTATTCCACATGGTCCGAGAAAGAGATAACCTACCACCAATGTGGATGCCCATTCACATATTCTTAACGAGCCTGAACGGACAAGTTTACTCAGCAGTCAAGTCTATTTTGAGGAGTCAGACTTGGGCCTAAAGAAACTCATAATCTTTCCCGTGAAGTTTTAACGAGTCCGAAAAAGTCAACTCACGGACTCCTTACTGTTTTTAACGAGCTCGAAGGAGAGCAGAAAGAATGCTCTAAATGCGAGGAGACGAGTGTCATAGACAGGCGAAACTAGTTCCAAGCGCAAGGAACAAACCTATGCATAATGCAAGGAAAGTGAGCAAGATAAGGACACTCGGGGAAGGTCTCCTCGGGGTAAAGGGTGTCAAGTTGCAAAGGCAAAATGATACAAGAATAAGCGGCGATGAGAACAAAGATGAGGGCTTATACAACGAGCTGAAAGCGTGGAAGCCGGCATCAGGCTCATAAGCGCGAGCAAGGCATATGCAAATGCAATTACAGCTTGAACAACAAGGTGAGGCCCATAAACAGTTGTGAATCCAACTAATAATCCTGTCTCCAAGAAACAACAACATCAGAAGAAATGATCCGATGCGGGTCACTTTGGCAGAAACACTTGTGACTTTTCTATATTCTACAAAAGGAAAAGTCAAGGCAGAATCAACTGAAGAAGATTCTATAGGACCAAGACTCGAGGGTTTATAATCAATAAGATCAACCTCAGAAGAGAAGCAAAAATCAACAAGGGAGATAGAGTTTGCAGGGACAAACTCAATATCACAGGAGCTGAGAAATTCATAAAAAAAATCAAACTCATCAGGATCACTGACTTGCTTTTCAAATGAAGAATCAAAAGACTCAACAAAAACCAACATAAGAAAAAGGGAAGGCTTACTAAGCAAATCAGGGTTAGACTTAATCACAACTAAAAAAGAAGGTCAGAATGTATCAAAGACTCTAGGAAGACTTCATCCGAAAGGAGGAAATCATCCGAGATAGGACACATATCTAAACTTTCAAATGAATGG
>LPNX010234034.1:133871-187292 GCA_001517045.1 Pseudotsuga menziesii | reverse complement strand
TAACAGGTGTTTGAGCAAGAATTCCCAAGGCTACACAAGTTCTTCTATCAAACACCAGTAACTGACTAGCAGTCGACACAAGGCTGGGAGATCCCATACCTTGCCAAGCACGAGCAGACAAAATACTAATTGAGGCTCCTTCATCAACAATGCAATGAGCAAAGGTGCATGGGAAGGAAGGTGCAGCTCAACTAGGCTATCCCAATCAAAGGAAGCAATCCGAGGGCTTGGTAGGGGTTGATCCGAAACAAGTTCAACGCCCCCATGTTCAGTGAGATCTGAACTGGTAGTGAAGAAAATATGACTAGTAGACACTTCACTCTCCAAAGGAAGAGTGGGATTGATCGATACTGGGATCGATTCAACCGCTTCATGAAAATCACTCTCCGAAGGGAGAGTGGGATTGACCAAAGATGACATTGGTTCAATCACATGAGGAACACTCTCCGAAAGAAGAGTGGGATCGACCAAATCTAAGATTTGTTCGACCACTTGATCAACCAAAGGTTGAGTAGGATTTTGAGAAACTATAGGGTGTTCAGAAGAATGAAATCCATGAGTCTTGGACCACACTCTTCGCACCTCTGGGATAGCAGGGCATAGATGAGTAAGATGATCTCCCTTGCATAGCACACAAGGGAACTTAAGATGATGCTTCCAACGACCAGTTTTCTCAACGGTATCAGCATGACTAGCAGTGGCTGATTGTTTGCTCTCAACATGACCTGCAGAGGATGAGAGTTTGCCCCCAGCGTGAACAACAGAGGTTGGGTGACTAGGTCCAACCTCACTAAGAGAGGCTGGTTGTTGAGAGACTCCATAATGTTAAAAAATGGGATGACCATGAATCCAAACTTTTCACACCTCAGTCATAGAAGGGAATTTATAAGTAAGGTGGTCTCCCTCACAAAGCTTACAAGGAAACTTGAGCTTGTGTTTTGAACGGATAGACTTATCAACAGTGTCAACATGACTCGCAGTGGTTGACTGGGCACCATCAACATGCACAGTAGACGCTGAATGGTTAGGATCAACATGCTTTGCAGCAGTTGAGTGTGTGCCCCCAGCTTGAGCAACAGAGGCTGGGTGAACGGATCCAACGTGAACAACAAAGGTTGGATGGGGAGGTTCAACTTGAACACCAGAGGTTGAACGAGTGCACTCAGCGTGAACACCAGAGGCTGAGTGACAGGATCCGACATGACCTGGAAATGTTGGAAGGATCCCACCAGCGTGAACACCAGAGGCTGGATGGATAGATCCAACTTGAACAACAAAGGTTGGATGGGAAGGTTCAACTTGAAAACTAGAGGTTGAACGGGTGCACTCAACGTGAACACTAGAGGTTGAGTGACTAGATCCAACATGACCTGCAGAGGTTGGATGGGTGCCCCCAGCCTGAACAACCGAGGCTGGGTGGTGAGGTTCAACTTGACTTGCAGAGGTTGAAGGGGTGCCCCCTTGCTTATGTGCTTTCTTCCTATTCCTCCTTCTTTTACTCCTTTTAGACTGTCGGTTACTAGTATCAGTACTTTCACCGCATGAGGTAGAAGGAGGAGGAGAACTAAATATAGGTGAAGGGGAGAAAGTGTTTTGATGCCCTTGATATAAGGTGCTTACTTGAGAAGCATCAGGAGCATTCAGGACACTTGGAGTGGAAAACAACCACACCGGTAGCCCTATGGTGAATCTCGGAAGATTCAAGGTGGCCATCAAGGGAACACCAACATTCCCTGTGAGAGGAATAGGACAAGGAGCTTCCATCAAGGGGATCTCTTGGTTGGTGTTCAAAGGGGTGCTAGCCATAGATTCAAAACAAGAGACAAAGTCTGAGGTTGATGGTCAACCAAAATTACAAAGCAGACACCTAAAGGCCCACTAAGTACAGACAAACCACACAGCACTCACTAAAAATTCCTAAAGCTCAAACAAACAAACAGGTATAAGATGTACTTTCCAGAAGAAAGCTGATAGACAGTTACTTGGCGTCCTTGAGGTGGTTCTTAGGCACAAGCGGAGGAATCACCCACCACCCTTTTACACTTTCCACAAGGGTTACCTTCCAAGCCCGTCCAAGGTCAACCAGAAATAACCTTCCGGTGTACCTGTGTATGAACCTTAGATGTCAAGAGACTAAAGGCTACCTTGGCAATACCAACAGTCTGGGGGGACAGTTGCAAGCCGGACTCGTACGCATGGGCAGGGTAGCTGAGCCCGAAACTCTATCTAGGACAGAATCCCCAGATGTGCAAAATTCCTGAGTTATGCTTTGACAAGGATTCAGAGGGTTATCTCCTCTGTCCAAACCTCCATGCGGCCTCATGCTTAACTCCCGTTTGAGAGGATCTTCCCAGATATAGTGATAAAGTCAAGGATTTACCTAGTGATAGGTCCACTACGTCTGAGTTTTATAACTTGTGGGAAGTTTACACTTCCTAGCCCACAAGTCTAGCCTAAGCTAGTAGGTGTATGACCCTATAAAATAAAACTTGCTAGTAAATTTTAAAATTATACGTTCATTTTAAAGGGCTGTTTCTTACTCTAGAGGAAATGGAATGGTAAACTGGTGGTGTTTTGACTCAAAATTGAAACAAAATGACTAAGCAAAGAGAAAATGAAATGCAAAAAATCAAATAGCTATTCTCTTTATATTTCTTTTTCAAATAGAAACTTGACAGCCAAAAAGAATGAAATTCTTTTTATATTTTTCCAAAAACAATGATATGTTATGCAATCTAGACTAAAAACCTAATCTACATGCATATAAAGCAAACATATGTTTTTGTATTTTTCTTTTACAAATGCAAAAGAAAAAATCAGCCTATCAACTAATGCAAGCAAATACTGAAAGCAAAGCAACTAGACAACTACTCTACTCCCCACAAACAACCTCTAGGTCTCCCTAAAGTTAGATAACAACCTCACTTAAAAAGAAGGCTTACAAAAGGAAACAAGCCAACAACTTTGGAATGAAGAGACTGAGCACAAAGATTGACATAAACAAAGGTCAACAAGTCCTAAGTATCAATCTAAACCTACAAACAAAGGCTGCTCAGTACCTTGTACAACAAGGTCAAGCCAAAGAAAGAGGTGGGGGGGGGTAAGCAGCACAAACAAGTAAACGTTCTTTTTAATTTTCTTTTTATAAAGGCAAAAGAAAAACTACCTACAAAGCAAAAGCATGTAGATAACAAGAACAAAGCAAAAGGGACTTTGCTGTACAACCACCAAACAAACTCTAGACTGAACTAAAGTCAGCATAAACCCTACTTGGAAGGAAGGCTTGCATAAGAGACAAGTCAACTATTTGGGCATGGTGAAGTTAACCAACAAAAGAAGAAGGAAAACAGCACCAACAAGATTCTGAAATCAACCAAAGATCACTAACAGAGGTTGACCAAAAACATAAGCCAAAAATCAAACCAAGCAAAGGAGATGGGGGAAAGAGCAAAGAACAAACCCTAATGCTATAAAAAGGCTTACCACATAGATAGAGAACAAGAAAAAAGGATGACACTAACTCCCTAGAGTCATGCACCTGCAGAGGACCCTAAAAGACCTACCCAAAACACCTTCAAACTGAAGAAAAATCACAAAAGAGGAAAAAACACTGTTTAAAGGGGAATTCACGACTGTCTATAAGTGCAACCCACGAATGATTCGCGACTGTTCAGTATAGCAACCTGCAAATACAAGACTTTATTCGCGACTGTTCAGAAGAGTAACTTGCGAATGGGTGGAAAAATTCCCAAAAAGGTCAAAAACCACCTTAAGAAGGCAGGGGAAGTGTCCTATCAGATTGGAAAGGTGTTCCTAAGTGGCAAAAAGGACCTGAAACAATGCAAAAAGCTGAAAGAAATCAAGAGAAAGACCCCAAACAGACAAGGCTATCCCCAGCGGAGTCCCCAGTTCTGTTGTAAAGGAAAGTGTCCTATGGCTAGGGTTTAAGAGGCCATCAACGTACTGGGGTCGAAAGAGAGATGCACAATGTTTAGCAAGCATATAACAGCAAGTTTTAGAGATGAGAAAGGTCCACACCTGATAACTGAAGGCTGTTCCAAGCTTTCTCTTCAATCCTCTCCTTGCTCCTCTCGCTCCAAGAGATCTGCAAAACAAGTTATACCTTCCTCAAACCATTATGACCATATATAAAACAATGATAATCAAATAAACCCGAAATAACATCATCATATGACCATAAACAAAGATTCAATTACACATTGAACAATGATTTGGGAAGAAGAAGGACATCACATATTTATTAATCTTGAAAACAAGTACAAATATACCTTCTCTTCAAGTTAGGCACCTCACGAAACCTTGATCTAGATTTGTTGTTTCTCTTCTCCAAAGAACTCAGCCTCCAAGCTCTGCAACACAAGGGAAAGCTCCTAGGGCAAAAGTGTAGGCAAAGGGAGTTCCAATTTCTCCAGCATAACAATGCATAAAATTCCAAGTCCTTCTCATGTCTTCTCCTACTTCTATTTATATGGGTGAAATAAGGTAGTTCGAAGGTTAGAGAAGTTACAGCAGTTAAGGAAATCCAGTTACATGACATAACTAATCTCCAGTTAACGCATGTTTTAATATTTAAATGTTAAGAAACACATGCGCGGGTCTGCAGTAGAGCAACCCGCGAATGATGCACGACTATATAGAAGAGAAACCCGCGAATACAAGGATTCACGACTTGCTACAAGGGAGACTCGCGAGTGATGCGCAAGTTGTCAATAGAGAGAGTCACGCATACATCCTAACATGGCAAATGTGGCAAAGTAATTAGCTGGATAGAGGCAGAATGTATTTCATAATAAGCCAAGCTATAGTATTCTAGGAAAACCTCAATCCATAAGTGTCCTTTTGTGTGCCAACATAAGGAAATTTGAAACTCAGATGGAGAGGTGCCATTCTGGTGTATAACAGTGTTTTATGCACCTATGGGGGATTTTGACTAGTTTAGTGAGTCTGCTTTTGTACTGATACGAATGGAATCTTTATGCTTTTCAATCCTTGGAATATACACATGGATGAAAAACCAATTACTATATAATTATGGATGTTGTAAGTTAATAGAACAACAATTTGTGTTTTTCAACTGATTCAGTCTCCTTTCTTGAGTGTTTCTTCTATATTTTCAAGCAATTTTGTGAGTTCAAATGATGTAAGCTTGGGTATAATTTCCATATGGTATTAGATTCTTGGTAGATCAATTGTTATTCTCTTTTTTATTTCTTTTGCAGGGTTGAAATCACTCACTGGGAGCACATTCTATCTATTCAAGGGCGCAATTGTTGAAAAATGGATCAATCTTGAGATATCATCTTGACTCCATTCAACTATTTCGAATGGAAGGCACATATGGAGGTTTTGATGAAGAGTAAAGGCCTATATAGAGTGACCTTGGAAAATTAATCTGAGCCTAATGAAGCAATAGATAAGATCAAGTGGCATAGTAGGAGAGATGAGGCGTATGGTCTCTTATGTCTCAGCATTTCCAGAGACCTTCTTTTCCATCTTGATGCATTGTCATAACTAGATGAAGTATGGGAGAAGATTCAAACTTTATTTGGGAATACAGATAAAATGAGGGGTCATCAACTGGAAAATGAGTTGTTTGCACTAAGTCCAATAAGATTTTAATCCTCGCAAGTATACTTATCCAAATTCAAATCCTTGGTTTTGCATTTGAAGCAGTGCAATATAGATAAATAATAGGAACAAATAGTCTTGGCCATCCTTTCAAATCTTGGCACTAACTACTGAGTATTTGTTTCAACCTTCCATGCCACCAAGTTGACAACTCTAAACTGGAATATGCATTCACTGTCATATTTCATGGAATCCTTGACTTAGGAGAAAGACAAACTGGTCATGATGGGCACCATCAAACCTTCCAAAGATCAAGCTTTGGTTGTTGAATATTCCAAGATGGATTCCAAAGGGAAGAATAAGGCTAAAAATCCTCCAAATAGAAAAGGATACAAGTTCAAGTCTCAATAGGAGTCCTCAAACTCCAAGAAGAAGAAAGGTAAAGGTGAAATGAGCAAGTGCACATACTATGGTAAGAGATTTCATCCTTAGAGCTCTTGCATGAAGAAAGAAATCGATATGTTGACTCAAATCCCAGAGAAACACAATATCTAACTTCCTGAAGGAACACAGGAAAAGGAAGGAGGACCCAATTTTGGAGACAAGGAGAGAGTGCATGCCCTGGTTGCAAGCACTGTAAGATCTCCTTCCTTTATGATTGATTATGGTGCTTAAAGGCACATGGCTTCAGTAAGAGAGGCATTCTCCTCTCTTGATGATTCGAATTCCCCAAATATTTTGTTAGGAGAAAACTCAGAAACTAAAAGTAAGGGTAAGGGCAGCATAGATTTTTACCATGGTTCCTTCAATAATGTTTTATATCTCTCAGATCTTACTGCTAATATCTTATCAGTATACCCAAAAACCCCAAACTGGGTCTCCTAAGAATGTTTTTTTCTCTCCCAATGATGTTGAAATATCTGATATTGTGAATTGTAGAGTCACTGCTAAAGTTTTTTTGGCTCATAGTTCGAAAGTATACAAGTTCTCACACTGCATGCCTTTCTCTAACCCCTATGCTCTCCTCACTCGTGCTCATGAATCCAACAAGATTGGCATGTGAGGTTTAGCCATGTAAATTATAAATATATTTCATATTTATGTGAAAAATACATGGTTTTAGGGCTTCCAAAGATAAATTTTTCCAAAGGATTCTGTCAAGGTTGCATCCTAGGAAAACCTCCAGAGCATACGTATGAGAGAGTCAGCCATGAGCGAACCTCTGTGCCTCTTGAACTCATCCAAAGTGAAATTTTTGGTCATTTCCTTCATATATCCATGAGTCAATCCAAATATTTCCTAACCTTAATAGATGAATTTTCCAGGTACTTTTGAGTTTACTTCCTTAAACTCAAGTCTAAAGTTTTTGACCATTTCAAGGTTTTTAAAGCCTTGGTTGAGAACTAGTATGGGAGGAAACTCAAGATCCTCAGATATGATAGTGGTGGTGAATATGTAAAGTCTTATTTCATTAAATGTTGTGAATATGCATGTATCCAAAAGCAACACTCTATTCCTTACACACCTCAATAAAATGGTGTTGTTGAGGGAAGAATAGAGCCTTCAAGGAGATTGCTACTTGTATGATGGAGTCTAAGAATTTTCCACCAAATTTTTGGGTTGAAGATATAAATTGTGCATCCTACATCCAAAATAGGGTGCCTCACAATCAACTTTATGGAATCAATCCTTTCAAAGCTTGGAGTGGACACAAGCTTGATGTGTCTCATTTTAGGATTTTTGGCTCAAGGGCATGGGATAGAATTACTTTAGACAAGAGGAAGGATTTGGTACCCCAAAGTCAAGAGTGCATATTTTTTGGGGATTATTAACATTACAAAGGGTATAATATTATAAATATGAGCACTCAAAAATCCTTCATTGAAAGGAGTGTTCAGTTTGAAGAAGAGCCTATGCCAGCAACATAAATTGGAGAGTCCTCTTCATAACCACCACCTTTGACTGTAATTGAAGAGACTAATGAAATTTATGATTCTGATATGTCTAAAAATTATGACTTCATTTCATATCCTAACATCACCACAAGGCCAAATTTGGCATCAAATACCATTCAAGAAGCTGGGGAGCTAGCTGGGAATCATAGTGATTCTAGGAGGACTAGATCTCAATTCGAAAGTGACATTTCTGTCAAGGACCCTTATTTGATGAGAAGTGTTATATAATGATTGAATATTATACACATACATATGAAGAAGAATTATAATATCCAATATGGAAAAAATCCTTGAAGGAGGAATACCACTTGCTCCAGAAGAATAACACATGGGAACTAGTCAATCTCCCCTAGGGAGAAATCTAGTCAAGTGTAAGAGGGTATTCAAAAATAAATTTCCCACTAATGATTATCCTATGAAGTATAAGGAAAGGTTAGTGGCCAAGGGATTCTAATAAGTCCAAGGAATTTACTACAATGATACCTTTTCACTAGTGGCAAAGATGGACTCCATAAGACTAGTTTTGGCCATTGTAGCTTTCGAGCAGTTGGAGGTGAATCACATGGATATGAACAGTGCCTTTATACATGGATATATGAAAGAAAATATATATATGCAACATCCATAAGTTTTTTTTCACTAATCCATCTCTTATGTGTAGGTTGAAGAAATCATTGCATGGGATAAAACAAGCTCCCGGAGCTTGGTATGCCAAGATCGATGGATTTTTGCTATCATTGAACTATTGTAGATGAAATTATGATTAAAATTTCTATTTGAATCTGATTCATGGTTATTCAATAATTATTTTATTGTATGTGGATGACCTTTTGATCACAGGAAGTTCCAAGAAAAAAAAATTCTCTTTGAAGAGTGCAATGAACCATGCCTTCTCCATGACTGATTTGGGATTGTTAAGCCAAGTTTTGGGGCTTGAAATTTCTCAATCAGATATTGGAATCAAGGTACATCAGTCCAAGTATGATTCAGGCCTGATAATAAATTTCAACATGAAGGATTTCAGGCCAAGAAATACTCCTTTCCTTTCAGGAGTTAATCTTGAAGAAGCACATTCAACTCCATTGGTAAACAACACCCTGTATAGGCAACTGGTTGGTTGTACTCTTTATTTGACTCATACTCAACCTGATATTTCTTATGAAGTGAGTGTGGCTTCCAGACACATGGATCATCCTCATGACATCCATTGGAGGTCAACAAAGAGAATCCTAAATTTTGTACAAGGAACAAGAACACATGGGATTCACTATGTTGCACATTCTATCCTAGAGTTAGTTGATTTTACTAACTTTGATTGGGAAGGGGATCACATTGATAGAAAATAAACTTTTGGATATGTGTTTATGCTTGCAGATAGACAAATCATTTGGCCAAATAAGAACCATAGTGTCATTTCACTTTCATCTACAAAGGAAAAATAGAGATGAGTTGTGAATGCATCTACTCAATGTTTGTGGTTGTTGGGTATACTTCAAGAGTTTGGGATCGAGTCTAAGAATTCTATAGTCATATATTGTGACAACCAAAGTACCATTTGAATCTGAACTATTCCAGTACTGAGGCAACGAACCAAACACATAGAGATCCATATGCACTACATCATAGGACCTGTGCATGATGGGGTCATTGCTTTGCATTGTTGCACATAATCTAAGCAAGTTGTAGACATCTTCACCAAGGTGTTTTCTGAGGAGAATTTCAACAATATCAAATCACTATTGGAGATATCTGGTCATGTGGTGAATATTGATTGAATACAATATTTCTTACAATTTGGTTTATGTCCATGTTTAAGGTAGGATTTCCCCTTTGTGGTTTTGCCTCTTTCCTTGTTTTGTATGGATAATCAGTATGTAAAGGGTAACCAATACTTGTTTCTAGGACCTATATCTCTTATATTTTTCTGATATTTTACATAATTTAGGATTAAGAGGGGATGTTGGAATAATCAAAACCCATTCCCATACTTAGGATAAAATAATTAATATTTTTATTAATTTCCTAGGTCCTACACTAGCTAGTTGGCATCCACTTGCATTTTTTGTGGTCAAACTTGCCAAAACTACCTCCAGGAGCACTTTGGAAATATTATGGATAATAATTTTCTAAACCAAAGACTACCCAGTTTAGTAAGTGCACAGTCTTTCCTTATCTAGAGTTTCAAGCTTTTTCTGTAGTTTTAAAGTAAAAGGTAAAGTTAGTTTTAAGGTAGACTACCTTGTTTTTGTCACAACTCACCCTCCTTTTTCTAACCTAAAAACATGATTTACTCCAATTTCCTTCAATTATTAGTTGTAACAACTCATTCAATCAATTCACGAGCCTCTTGAAATATTAGGAAAGTGTTTTATGCACCTATGGGGGATTTTGACTAGTTTAGTAAGGCATCTTTTGTACTAATTCGAATGGAATCTCTATGCTTTCAACTCCTTGGAGTATCTACATGGATTAAGAACCGATTACTATATAATTATGGCTAGTGTAAAGTAATATAACAACAATTTGTGTTATTCAACTAATTCAGTCTCATTTCTTGAGTGTTTCCTGCATATTTTTCAAGCAAGTTTGTGAGTTCAATTGATCTAAGATTGGGATTAATTTCCATAGTAGGATGACAAGCAAGAAAAAATAATCCTCACAATGCTTAAACAAAGCTATAGGAAATTTGAGACAAAAATAGCCGTAAATAACTGGTCAAAAGAAAAATCAGAACGAGAAAATCTTTCATTTTATTATTCCAAAATATATGGGAATTAAAATAATGTTACAATCAAGGAAATTAGTTATCATTTGATGGAATTCAAAATCCACTAAATATACAGGGTTACTTTGCATTGAATCCATCTCCATACAAACTCTAGTGACTAATTCTAACCCAAGCCAGATAACTGAGAGTGTATGGCACATCTAGGAGACAGTAGGGAGTAAAATTAGGAATATTGGGCCACATGGGGTTAATATGAGTGGTGAAACTGGCATACCATTACATATCTCATGGAATATAGGGGAATAAGTCACTTAACTAGGCATAACTAGCAAATGGGGTTCCTTAATTCTAGGAACTAACTTAATTGACTCCTAAATACATGAATGAGGGTGCATAACATCCTATAGGATAGGTATGAGCCACATAATATGGTAAATGAGGAAAATGATGACATAATTTAAACTCTTGGTGGTCAACAATGTGGACTAGGTGCTAGGAAACTCAATTATTAATGCATGGCATTGAATGAATAATACATGGATTTGCATGACTAATGCATGACTAATGCATGGACAATGTCTAGATGGATTAAGTGCTCCAACACCCCACCTTAATCCAAACTTGTTAAAAATACACCAAAATAGGGCCCAACAACAAAGGCTTGGTCACCATTTTTACAAATTTTTATTTGTCCAATACAAGTGAGGTAGGGAAGAAAACCACTTGGGAAAAAAATTCCCTTCAAAACATGGACATGGAATGGAAATGTAAAATGTCTTCAATTTTATTTTTTTCACTTGAATGAGTTTAAGGTACTGCTTCATGGTGAGAAACTTTGTGAAGATGTTGTAGTTTCCTCGATCATGTACTAGTTTTCCAATGCAGTGTAGATAGAAAACATGTGGAGAGGCCCCTTGAAATCATCATCTGTTGATGGAGGAGAATTATATGAATACTTTCTAATGTAAAAACATATATTATTAGTTCTAAATGCAAAATTAGATATGGAAAAGACATATGTTCTATAATCTCTTAACCAAAATACATCAATGAACTCATTAGGCTCAATTTATTATGCAGTTGCGTAATAATTATTACAACCATAAGCCTTCTTTAAAAGTTGATGTATAATTTTCCTAATTCTGTAATAGATATCATGAGTCTCTAAAATATATAAATATGATTCATATCGAGAAGCAAACAACCACGGTATAGTGGAATCAAAATCTTGTTGGGTCATAGTAGGAAAACTAGGTGCAACTTGAACACATTGATAGTTGAGAAAATTTAGAGAGTACAAGGACCTCAATTTCAACCGAATGATGGTTATATCAGGTACAAGTGAGTATGAAATTAGAAAAAATATATCCATTGAAATGGAACACCAGACAATGAAGGAAAACAAAGACTTAATAACAACATGAACTAGTGACTCAGTATAAGAAACCAAAAAATTGTGAGGTTTACCAATTGAAGAACTTGGGGGTTCTAGGGTATTCTGTGCATCTAGTGTGTGGAAAAATGGTTCCATAACCTACATATCAGTTTACAATTTATCTCCTAAATTAGAAAAATATAAATATAAATGGAGTTGGAAAGAGTTAGATGGAGCCAAGACATATACTAGTGGAAAATGTTGGTATTGAGAGATGGTTTTAGAGGACTAATATGTCATTTATACAAGAGAGGAAAAGATTTTTATGATAATGAAGTATCAAAATGTGAATAAAAATTACATACATGAGAAAAGGATTTAACTTTTGCACTCAAATAAAAACATTCATCAACTTTGGAATGTGCATTTCGACAGTGCTCCTAGGGATCATTAGTCTTCTCTAGTTCTTTGCTTCTTTAAAAATATGGAACATCAATGTTGTGGCTCTTAAGAAACTAAGTAATAATGTCCATATTCTTCTTAAAAAAATATTTTTCAGTGTGAAAACCTTTTCTGCAATAGGAACAATTCAATCTCCCTTTCTTCTTGCTCTTCATCTTGGAATTTGAATCTTCATTAGAAGAATTGGAACCTTGATATTCATCATCTATATTTGGATTTTTCTCCTTCAATTTTTTCTTCCCTTTGGAGTCAATATTTCATTTCTATTTATTAGAATCACCACCAGCAAGTTCTTGGTATTTTGAAGGCTTAACGGTGCCCATTTGGACCAACTTATCCTTCTCCTATGTGAGTGACTCCATGAACTCCGCCAAAGTGGCCATTATCCAATTCTGAGCTGTAGATTTGGTAGCATGAAAAGTTGAAACAAAAAATGAGAATTAAAGCCCTACCTTTAGAATTATGGATAGGACCAATTGTTCCTCTTTCTTCTCAATTCCACACTTCTTTAGCTGAAGAAAAAGGGATTTGAACTTTGTAAAAAAGTCAAGAATGGAGTCAAAACTAATGGGGATTAGTGAAATCAGCTCATTCTCCAGTTGATGGTCTCTCATCTCATCATTATTCCCCAAAAAATATTCAAATTTGGTCCATACTTTGTTTGGAGTATACAAACCATAATGGTGGAACAAAATTTCCTTAGAGGTGCTGAGCCAAAGAAACCTATACGCCTCATCCATCCTATTGTACCACTTAGACTTCTCAAATTATGAATTAGGATTTTTCTCAGTTCCCATGGTAACTCTGTAGAGCCCTTTGCTTCTTAATAGGATTACCATTTATTCCTTCCAATCCAAGAAATTGAAGGGAGTAAGGATAATTCAGTGGGATTGCTCCATAATTCAACAATTGTGCTTCTAAAAGTATAGAACCTATAGACTGCAAGAAAAAAATTAGGGGGCAATATTTATATCATCACACTCAATCTCTACTTTTACATTGAGCACTTTATCAGGGTGCTTCACACATAGCTAGACTTGTTTAGACAAATCCAAAGTTAGCAATGCAATTTTGCCATGACTTTTGTTGAAACCCAACAACTTTTGGTGCACCAATGGAAGTATCTAATATTGAATAGGGTTTCTTGGATACGATACCATGTAAAAATTTACACAGTAGCATCACAAGCAGCAAAAACTAATCTTCACAATGCTTAAACAAAGCTACAGGAAATTTGAGACAAAAATAGCTGGAAATAAACAGTGAAAAGAAAACTTAGAATGTGAAAAATGTCATGTTATTATTCCACAATATGTGGGAATTAAAAAAATTTACAATTAAGGAAATACGATATCCTTTGATGGAATTCAAAATCCACTAAAGAGATAGGCTTTCCTTGTATTGAATCCATCTTCACACAACCTCTAGTGACTAATTATGACTCAATCCTCTTAACTAAGAGTGTATGGTGCATATGGGAGACATTGGGGAGTAAAATTAGGAATATGGGGGTGCATGGAATGACTAATAATGGTCAAAGTGTCCTACCATTACTTATCTCATGGAATAAAGGGGAATAAGTCAAAGTGTCTAACTCTAGGAACTGGCTTAATTGACTCCTAAATACATGCATGAGGGAACACCACATCCTATAGGGTAGGTATGAGGCACATACGTGGGTAAATGAGGAAAATGATGACATAATTTAAACTCTAGGTGATCAACAATGTGGAATAGGTGCTAGGAGACTCAATTATTAATGCATGGCTTTGAATGGCTAATACATGGATAATGCATGGCCAATGTCTATATGGATTAATTCCTCCAACATATTAGCACCTGATTTAATGTTCATTGTATGTAAACAAAATTTACAAAAATATAAACAAAAAATGGTAATAATTGGGAAAAAGGAAAAAGGAAAAAATGGTAAGGGTGTTGGGATTTGGACCCATATCACTTGCCGATAGAAAAGAGATCTACTTGAACTGCATTTCCACAAAAAGAAAATATTAAAATTGAAAATATGAACCAAAACATAGTGCAAATTAGGACTTACAAAAACATTAACTGAAAATGGTAAAAAAATGAAAATAGAAATGAGATGGGATTTTATTTCATACATAGAAAAACAGACCCATGTTATTAAAATATGAGCATTTTAAGTAATACATACACATAACATGCATATTTTTAGTAACACATACACATTCTTTTGAATCCTTATTTGACATACAGTGTGGTGACTTAAGTGGTGGTCTTGAAAGCATCGAGACAAATTTAAAATGAATATGTGAATTATAACATATCGTTTTTTTTAAAATGGATATGTGAATTATAACATATATTATATATTTTTATTATAATGATTCTTTTTATTATTATTATCGTGAACAACTTTTTTCTTAACTCTAGGTCACGTGACTTCCAAGAATAAGGAGCAATCAATGGGATCGTCCCAAAGGAAGAACGATACCATTGACACTTTTCTATCCTTCCTTTGAAAGGAATTCCACCAACTAGCCTTATTAATATCTATACTATTAGTTAGTCCTATCCAGACCTCACTCAAGAGTGAGAATGCCGGTCGTTTCAGATACAACGTTCAAACAATCATGGAAACAACACGCAACATCCAAAAATTGTACATTGGCAATATAATAATATCTATTGCATAAAAATTCAAGGGAAGATAACTGCTCGGAGAACATGAAAATTTCAAATCATAAGCTTGCACTCTCACCAAGATGAAGATAAAAGAATAAAGGACACCAAGGACGAGTTGAACATGAATGAGATATAGTTTCATTAGGGAAGGTATTTTTCCTATGTGATTGCCTTTCCTTTTCAAAATTGTTTTCCTCTATTTGTCTCCTTAGATTGTAAGTTTTTTGGCATCCCCCCCTAGTTTTTTTTTCAACCCACCCTGGGAATATGTACAACTACCTCTCCTGAGCTCTATGCTTCTAGGGAATATCTATCTTATGACTTGGGGAAAAAGGGTCACCAACATACTATAGGTGTGGCTTGCAGGCAACTAGGGTTTAGCAACATATAAGCGAGAATAAGAGATAATAAGACACCTTATTTCGGATGCCAGATCCAATATTTAACTCTTCCTCTTCAATGCTCCAATGCTTCTGATTTTAAACACCTGCAACAAAGTTTTATATTTCCTCACAATATCTTCTATTGTTATATAAAAGAGACATGAATATATATCGATTACATTTGAAAACAAATAAAAATTTAGATCATAACTCATAATGATAAAATCATTGCATCAAGACAATAATGGAATGAAAAAACTCTTTATAGATGAAGTTAAGGAAACATTACAAAACCCTGTTTGAGACAAGATTCTTCTTCACACCAAGACTTGAGTCCTCCTTACTCCTCTCTCCAAGATAATCCTCTAGCATAACCTTTAGACTTGAGTCCTCCTTACTCCTCTCTCCAAGATAATCCTCTAGCATAACCTTTCTCTAAAAATTGCTTCCCCTATCCTCTTCCCTTACCCTCCTTTTATAATTGTTTAGGGAGAAGGAATTATAGCCTTAGGATGGTTGGGAAATTTGGGGAGGTTAGAAAACCAATCCCAACTGCCTCAACCTAATCATTTTTATTTTATTTTTAAACTCATATTAATAAAACTCTTAGGTTTTTTGAAGGAAATTCGCGATTGCAAATTCTTAGGGAAAACACTCCGGTTGCAAATATGATGACCCGCGAGTGTCACACGAGTTTTTATAATAGAACCCATGAGTGCAAGGTAAGTTTATCTTAAAAAAGGAGTAATGTTGATGCAATGAGTATGTATCAAGGATCACATCCATCTATAAGGTTAGGGTCACTTCAATCCATAGGTACTTTTGTGTACTGACCTATGCGGGGTCATTACTTTGACGAAGAAGTGTCATTTCATGGTATAAAACTCTACTCCCATGTTCCCTGTTTCTCCTAAATCCTTTACTCTAAGGACTCCAGGAACCTTCCACCAACCTCTCTTAGATTCCCCTAAATTTTCAGACACTACATCCCTTTGCATAACTCCCTCCTTTCCTCCCTTCACCATGCCTCGATCCCCCATTTTTTGTGACCCCCATAAAGGGATGTCTCAAGTCTATGATATCAAGGCTAAGAAAGAGATTGACATCAATCATTCTTGTTACCTTAACCTCACCCCAACTAGAATCTGTAGGAAAATCAAATATATGGAAGAGGAAATATTGTTGGAATGAAAATGTACCCCTAAGGAGGAGATTATAGAGAACATGAAAGGATATACCCATGAACCTAGAAATACCAAATCCAATGACACTAAATTTCACAAAACAATATTGCTAAAATGGCAACTCAAATCTTTGTTAAGTAAATATTTGTTGGACACTAAGGAGGAAAGAAATGGTCTTGTCCTAATGATAGAGGAAGTAATTGACCGAAACCACAAGCTACTAGATAAGAATCATAGGTTGGATAAAAATATCAATTGCATATACAAAGAGATGAAAAGAATATACATGTCCCCTTAAAATCAACAATATGCTCAAGCGAGTTAGGTTCAAGCTAACACCATTCCAAATGATGAAGACAAGAACGTGAAATAAGTTATCGAATCTAGTTGTTTTTTAATTTTTACAAAGATATCTAAGTCATAATATTTATGTAACTTACATTATGTAGATATTGTATGTATAAACCTCCTCAGCAAAGTCAATAAGATAGACATATAAGTTATTGATAAACTCCGGTTTAATATGTGGGATGGAATTCCTTTAGGCCAACCATACTTTAAATTTTGACATTACATATTTCCTTTTTATATATGAACATAAAAAATCCCATTTAGATTAAAAATAAAAATAAAAATTCTTAATTTTTTCCTGTTTTAATTTTATAATTACTTTACATTACACATCTCATCCCTGCTATTTTAAATTACAACTCTTCTTTCTATACATTCTTTTTCAACAAAAAAGAAGAAGAAGTACTTTTGCTATTCAAGATTAATGAAAAAGTACAACCAAGTCTATATCAGCTAAACTTGCCAAAAACTGTACATCCCAAAACCATCTATATATCCAAAAAATTGTCAACCAAACTATCAACCAAAAGTATCTGAAAGTCCTTACTACAATCCTTCATTCTAGTAAGTTCATACATAAATATATCATCATTACAAAAAAACAACAAAAGAGATCCAGTCAAGGACAAAAATTATTCGAATACCCACTGCTTTGTAGTTGATTCTCAATATATTCCTCCCCAAAAATAATACCTTCAATAGTACCTAGATCTTCTTTTGACATCCAATCTGCTTCCTTTTTGTTTTTTTTTATAAATATGGCTTAACTCAAGACTATGAAAATATGAAAGAAGTTTTTGGTTCCATAACACCAGTTTGCAAGAGATAGAACTTGTAAATTCCCTTGATTCTTTGCCCAATTTATAATTATCAGAGAATCTCCATAGATACCAATAGCATCCATACCAAAAGATAACACCACCCTAAATAAACACCAATATAAAGCAAGGAATTATGCGTTGGTATTAGTTCCACGACCACCATTCATATTCAATTTGAAAATATGGGCCTCATTTAGTGAGAGAAGAACCACAACTACACATAGCCCATCCTGAGTGGCACCTTAAAAAAAAACCAAACCATTATAAGAAAATGTGATAACAGAAGTCAATCTTCTCTTTGGATTAATAGTTTCAACTTATTTATAGTCTTTATACAAGCTAAGAATTTTAACACAAATAGCTTCCATAGCTAGATTCTTGTCCTAAAAAATATGACATTCCTTGAATTCCAGATTCCCTAAGAAATTAAAACTAGTAAAGTGATGTGATTCAAGCAGTTGAAAAAACAATGATAGAAGTTATGTTCAAAGGAGAGCCTTCCCCAGCTCTAATCAATATTCAACACATCACAAAAGTTGTTTCAAAATTGTGTAGAAAATCGATACTCAACAAATAGATGATCCATTGATTCCATACTTCATTTACAAAGTGAACAATAGCTTGGACCAATCCATCCTCTTGAAGAAAGATTTACCCATGTCTTAAAACAAATTTTAAAAGCAAACCAAAGAAAACACTTTAATTTCAATGGGATGCATAGTGCCAATTCCAAAACTTCTTATACCACCATTTGGGTGCAGTATATATATGTTCGTGAACAATCTCATTATATGTTGACTTCATAGAGATAGTACCCGTTACTGATAAATTTATCCTTATAATTTTTCAGTCAATATCATTTCTCTCAATACAATAATCATGTATTTTATTTAAATACAAAATAATATTAATATCAAAACCAACTTAAATTAATTATATTTGTTTAAAACTTTAAGACCATGGAAACTCCCTTTCCATTACTTATCAATATGATACAATCCTCTTTATATTATTTATTAATGCAATAAAATACTCCTTTTATGATATCTTACGTCTTAAGTAGAAATCACAAATAGTTAAATGGTTTATTTATTTATTTTTAAGGCCAAATGTGTGTTTTATAACCAACATCATAATCTTGTGGGCTATATCATGTGACTAAATACTTTGACCTTCATCATAATGCTAAGTCAAGCGATTAAATATTGCATCCTGCTCATCATTGCATCGAAAGACACTTTAGAGATTAATATAAGGGAGATGTCACATAATGTAACATCGGCACTGTTTATTGTTGTCCACATTGAGATTATAACCTATAATCCACATCATAAAAGTATAACATGTTATCCTTGTTAAAAGAGAAAATATGAAGGATTAGAATACACTATATTTTATAAATTATACAAAAGAAACTAAACTTAACTATTTTAAATTCACATGACAAATTGACATTGAATTGAAGAATAAACTAAGTAGATAACAAAACACTAAACTAAAAGTTCAAATAGGGGTCAATCAATTAATTTCTTATTTACAGACCAACACTTAATTAAAAAGCAATTTGAGAATCTAACATAGCAATGAGAAATCATCAATAATAGGCATGTATCATATATACTGTATGTTAATTAATATTATAATCATTAAATTGTATAAAATTTATTTAATTAAATATAAATGAACTAAATGAGAGATACTATAGATTCCTATCTGAAATAGGAAATGTAGACAAGCAAGATGGATAGTTATACCACTTCATTTTTCCATGTCCCCCAAACATTCCCAACTCCATCTTACCTACAATAGAAAGAATCAATATGTTAGCTATTCACACTTGTGCTATAAGAAATTTAACTTAAACATAAATAAAACCATTTCAAAATCACTTTGGTAATGAATAAATGATTAAGTCTAGATGTATACATTTTAGTTAATGCAATATTTTCAAAAATTTTGCAATGTTCAAGCAGATTTTTAGTGCTTGTAAATTCAATAATTTTATATCGTCTTTT
Source organism: Pseudotsuga menziesii (assembly GCA_001517045.1). Classification (NCBI taxonomy): domain Eukaryota; kingdom Viridiplantae; phylum Streptophyta; class Pinopsida; order Pinales; family Pinaceae; genus Pseudotsuga; species Pseudotsuga menziesii. Next base: position 167,762 of record LPNX010234034.1, on the reverse strand, counting down.
GTTGCGATGCTCTTAGTGCCTTGCATTAATTTTAGTGCTAACTAATTCATTAAAATTGAGTACATTGATTTGATTAAAGAGATTTCTACAAATTTTATTTTCTTATTGAAAGCAATTCACTATACTTTATCTAATCAAGTGACAATTCAGAGAATAATTAGGGATAGATGCATAAATTTCAGTGTTTGTTGACAATGTCACACTATGCTTTTTGTTAAAATGATTTTACTATTGTGCTTTAATTTTAAAAAATCAATAAGTTTGCTCCAAGTGTATGATGTTTTTCTCTCGGTATAGTGCATTGATTTGAGTTTTAACCAATTCAATAAAATTGACTATGGTGCATTGATTGTAGTGTTTTGTGATTTCATTTTAGTGTTGTGTGTTTCACTTCTTTTTAATGGTTATATTCTCTTTGTTATAGGGTTTTAGTTACAATTGTTGTCCAATAATTCACATTATCATGTCCTCTCATAATGAATAAATTGATGGTGTACATGTTGAGGAAGCAAGAAGACATACACATGAACATGTTAGGAAATATCGAGAGGATTTAGAAGGTATCACTAATGAACAAAAGGAAGAGTGCAGAAGACAAAAAATTGAACAACAAAGAGAATGGTGACATATTTAGTCACAACAAACGGAAGCTAACCATCAAGAAGAAGATGAGAAAACAAATTCTAAACAAAAGAGCATATCAACGAATTCAATCACAACAATTGACAAACAAAAAGAAAAAAGAAAACAAATTATGAAAAATAAATTTAATTTTGACAAAAAATATCACAACAAAATATATTTGACAATTAATAAGAATAAAGAAAGCGATATTCTAAATTACAAAGAGCGTCTTGACAAATAAAACAAAATTCAACTAATACATGAACAATTCTATATGGAAAACCTGAGAAAAATGATACTACTATGAAAAAAAGAAGTTTAGCCAATATATATGCTTGAGCTCAACATGTAACTCTAACAAAAGAAGATGATGTAAGATATATTGAGATAGCCCTAGCTAAATAAATTCAAATTAAGGATAATATACCGATAGCATTGGAATATATGAATATTGCACATCGAAAATTCCATGATAAGATTGATCGATTGGTTGGAGTTCAAATGTCTCATGTGCGTGAAAATTCTTATGTTGGAATTTAAGTATTGAATACAAATACATGTGCTATATGCATGAGATGTAAAATATGGAACTTATCAGATATTTTCAACTCATAATCATATGGATCTAGGATCACAACATCATGTACCTTATTGTTCTCACACAAGTAGAATAGACATTGATAGCGCATGCAAGTCCAATTTTGTAGATTGTGAATTCAATGAGGGGATTATAAAAATATTGAGGATGCGTCATTAGTTTCCCCCAAGAGATTAAATATGTTCCCATAGGGTGAATCCGCGGACCTGGGTAACACTTTTTGGCAAGCGCATTTCGGCAAAAACAGAAAAACGCACCTCGGTCGAGGGCTTGTTAAGCCCTCGACTGAGGTCTTAATACCTCGACCGAGGTTTTATCAAGCCCTCGACCGAGGTATCTAAATACCTCGGTCGAGGTATTTAAATACCTCGACCGAGGTATTTAGGGCTTTACAAACCCTCGTTCGAGGTTTTGTTAATACCTCGACCGAGGTATTTAAATACCTCGGTCGAGGGCTTAAAAAAATAGACTTAGCCCTCATTCAAACAAATGAAAAATTTCCTGTGCCTTGCAGAGGTGTAAACCCTACCATTCCTAGCACATAATTGAGCGGAGTTGATACCCATAAATTCACCAACAAATCTTCTATCTATTGAGGTATCATACATGCATTTTGGCATTCATATCCAATTTATTTTTTAATTACTTCTAAAACTTATACTTAGAAAACCACACTGCAACTTCGAAGCAGCTCAAAGAAAAATCTGCAGAGTTAAAAATACACAGCCAAAAAATTCTTAAAAATGCACACATCACATACCGACGTGTCCTCTTCAAAAGGGTATCTTTGGTTTTTCAATTTTTGAAAAAATAGAAAAAATTCCTTTACATGGACAAATATGTGTTTAAAACGATGCTGAAATCGAATGTGTTCACTTTCGAAAAATAATAAATAATTGTATAATGTGAAAATAATTAACAAAAAAATATGCACATCACACTGCATTTTATGTAGATCATGCTCATATATTTATTTTTTTTAAATTATTAATGCAAGATTGAATTACTCTACGTGGACACGAGCCATTTATTACCTTCTTCAAATTTTTAAGGTCACACAGTTCATTAAATGCAAAAATTCACACATTAAATGACATCGGAATATTTTAAAAAAAATATCACTATGAAGCCAACATAATATTCTACAATTTGTTTTTTTACTGCAAGTCAAAATTCACATGGCATATATGCATTTTGAGGGCTTCTATCTAGCACATGAGTAAAAAATCAGGTTTTCATTGCCAAATTTGGCCAAAAAGTGTTACCCATCTTCATGGAAACACCCCATAGAATATTAAAGAATTATATCTAATGAGTGTTATATGGAAAAAAAAAAGGCAACAATATTATTTCACTGTAAAAAAATAGAGTAATGAATGCACTGTTACAAAAGATTCAAATTATCCATATTATCATGATATTTGAGATGAATATAATGCACTTGATGAGTTATATAATATTGCAATAAATGTCTCACATATGATAAATTATGTTACTTTATCAAATATAAACAATGACACATAATCTACATGTTGGAGGGCGTGTTAAGGATTAATGTAATGTAATATGGTTTGCAAATATATTCTATTCTGACAAGGTCTCCAAATTCATGAAGGGGAATTGAGCTTATTCATGCTTGAGAAAATACATCTAAATTAGAGGAAAATAATGCAAATGGTGGATCATTTGATGTATATATTTGGCCTCACACTATATTTTTTCACATCAATGTGTGATATCATTGAGAAATTGTTACCTAGATGCGGGTTTTAGTGTGCCCCATCGACAATGCATTGCACCTCTGTTTGAGAGCCATCTGTGTGGCACCACACATGCTGGGGCCATTAAAATTCCTGTGTGGCCCCTCGGCTCTACTTCACGGGTGGGTGAAGACGTCTAGTCCCAGGCTATCTAAGATTGGGCCTGCTCCATCGAATTTAATCTATTTTTCATGGAGGTTAGCATGCAGTGTGTGAGGTCTCAGCATGTACAGAGCGATGGGGTTAAGCAGAGATCCATGGACAAAGGAAAAATTATCGATTGGCACATTGCAGTGTATTTTTTCTTGTGGTTAGATGTTTTCAACCTTGCCTCTACTCTTTGTGGCCGGCTTGCTATGCAATTTATCCTGCCGCTGTTGATTTTGCAGCTCCACCACCTCCACCAACGATGTCTTGAAACAATGGTCTCCATGATATCTAGGAAATGGGGAACCCCTAGAAGGGGAAACATCGACCAAGGAAAACACAACATGTTTTGAGTGTCATGGCAGAGGAGGGTTACGAATATGGAATCTCGATTCCTTTCCGTTTCTTACTTGATGATTGGGAGGGCCTTCTGGTGAATGAGCATCTTGCTACAGGGAGAGGCAGAGGAAATATTAACCATTATTGGCTGATTAAAAAAATGATGTGATTTCTCATGGAGGACATTTTGGGGAGCTGGATCTCTAATCACAACACAGTACTCTCAGTCAAGGCCAAAATGACCAACATGGACAACCAGCTTAGAGCTTCGATGCCACCTTTGCTTCGAAATGCTTCGAGAGCTGGCATAGACATGTCGGTAACATGGATTTTGGGTGTGGTAGTGAAAAAGGAGGGATATCGATGTACATAGCATAGACACCTATTCAGATGGATACCACCAACACTCCCTTTCCAATCCCTTCCACCATTGAACCTCTATTCAAATGTGTGCCGAATTGTGAAGGCCCGAGCAACAAGGCGTCTCCCTCGTCAGCGAGGATTCCTGTCACCAACAATGTTATCAACTCTAAGGAAGGTGGATGGGTCCACCCCATATTGGAGGAGGTCCCCCTCCCCCTAAACCTACTCATGGCCTTAGCGGCGACACGACCTCTTTCTGGTTCAGACTATGATATCAAGTCATTTTTTTATATGTTGTTATTTCAAGTGTTGTTAAATATTTTGTTAAGTGGCAGACTCGATAGGTTAAAATATAGTAGTTTTTTGTTTTCATGGATCACAAAGTTATTGTGCTTTCTCTATTACAACCAGTCCATAATATTTTGTATTTTTATTGGCTTGGGTGGTGGTTTCACCACCTACAATCGCCTCATGTTTTTTTTAGACTTGTATTTTTTGAAGTTTTAGTCTAATAGAATGTGCAAAATTATAAAAAAAACATTCAGAAATTGTTGTATATGACATTTCTGGTATTGTTCCTTAGAGGTGAAACCAATCGATTGCAACCATGGATGAATCATTTCCATTTTCATTAGTATGCAATATATCTTCTCACCAAAGTCACCTGACATGAGGACATGAGACATGGAGGACATGGGAATATGAGTGGCCAACACAGACGTAAAGAACCATGAAATTAGGACACGAAGGACACATTATATATATATATATATATCAAGAGAGAGAGAGAGAGAGAGAGAGAGAGAGACATTTAGATCCAAAATTTTGTAGAAACTGGAACATTTAAAAATATTCAATAGAAACTACAATCAATACACATTACACATTCACAAATCTGAAATCACAATGCATATGTCAACGATACACCTAACTGAAACCCCCATTAGTGGAAAGGGATAGGTCTCAATCCACTATTGAAACAAGGGAAAAAGGTTGATGATTGGCTTCCTTCGCCCCCACTATTAGATTCCCATGAGAGGCTTAAGAAAGCCAAAAAAATAGGAACATTTCTATTTGACTAGATTACATGAATGTAGGCCACACCCTATTATTATCTATCTCCATTACTAAACACCATGTGTATTTTAGATTAGCCACTTACAATGATGATGCCACTTGGATTGAATGTCATGGGTAGGAATAGAAATAAAGGGTAACCTTCCCTATGTGAAATGAATCCCCTTGTGATGTTGTTTGTGGAATATGCCCCCACATAATACTTATTTTCTCCCTAACTTGATTTGAGAGTCTAAGAGCCAAACAATGTAACATGTAAATGTACATATAAGAATACTAAGAATACATCACAACTAAGAGCCAAACAATGTAATATGTAAATGTATATGGAAGAATAAAATACATTGCAAACTGTAGACAAAGAAAGAGAAGGATGACAAACATGGGGGGATATAATTCCATCAATGCAGTATGTTCTCATAGAATCATAAAAATATCTCATTAATTCATCAAAATAAAAATGTTCAATTACATAGATGTCAGAATCATATTTCTCATTAAGTCATCAAAATCAAAATGTATTACATAGATGTTGGAATCGTATTTCTCATTAAGTCATCAAAATAAAAATGCATTAAATAGATGTCGGAATGCCATTGGAAAATACAAAATGGGGTAGATCAAGAAGGAAATCCTATAATGCTCTTCACCTGCAAAAAAAAACTCTCTTAGAGCTCAATCCTCATTGACAAATGTGAATGAATGATGGTAAAATTGATTTTTAACAGTTTTTTTGGGGTTAGAAGTGTCTTATTTTAGGGACATGGTATCCTGATTTTGCACACATCTGGACAGAGTGTCAAACATGTGTTTTGGATGTGTATTGAAATAGGACATGTCCAAAACAAGTGTCTGAAATTGTGTTAGGACGTGTCCTGAAATAGGACACGTCCAAAACAAGTGTCTGACATTGTGTCAGTGTTCAACACGATGACTTTGGACACTTTTTCCTATTTGGACGTGTATGGTGACTTAGCTTCTCACATATCATGAAAACAATTTTAGAAGGAACCCTTTCTTTATATGTGTTTTACTTAATATCATCATGAGACATCATGTTCAAGCTTCCTTTTCTTTTGTTAAAAAATATGAAAGGACTACTTATAATAATGTATGAGTTAAGAGAGCATTTACAAAATCTTCCAAATTCGTAGATTTCAAAAATACTAATGAGATTTGGGAGTGTAGTCAAAAGGTACATGTGCATATTGGAGTAAGTTCCATGCATAGCTATTTGAATTTATTTAGTATATTACGTGTCCCACAATATTATTCACAATAAATGCAATTGATATGCATCGACTAAATTTGCATAAATTAATGCCTCATACTTTCCTGATAGATATAGGGGAAGAAAGGGAACAGAGACATCAAAATTTAATTAAAAATCCTCATACTTCAACACTTTATATATACCTGAGACATATAGTGTTCCAACAAGATATTTTCTATCATTTTCATCAAGCTAAAAAGTATTAGTGTCACTGTGAATGTCAATATAAATATGGATTTCTACATGTGCATGAATTTGTATTGTTAAAATATACTTATGATATGAATACTTTGAACAAGGAATATCTGGCACAAAATAGATATGCAAAAATATATTTATATATATATGTACATGCAAAGAATCCATGTGATCGATATCAAATAAATATTCAACTTAGACATAATGGTGATTATCATCCTTTCCTAAAGGATATGCACCAAATTTTTCAATATTTTCCAATAGTGGATTATGAAGAACCTTTTAATTTCATTGAGTGTCACATAACTTCAATGAGAAATATTGCCTCCAAAAGAATAAAATAATAAGATTGGTATGTCAATATAAGGCACCATGGGATCTATGTGATGAATCAAGACTATAAGGCGCCATGGGATCTATGTGATGAATCAAGACTTTATGTTGATGAGAATGGATAAAATAAGTAAAAAAGTGTATGAAATGATGACATATTGAACACACATGTACTTATGAAACATTGATGATATGGATGGAAACTATAGATTGAAAACCTATTATTTTGAAGCATGTGATCATTAATTGCTTAGAAAAATATGGAACAACATTTAAAAAAGGTTTAGATACATTCCACAATATGTTGTATGTCTCCTCTATTGAGAATCCAAATGAACCAACGAAACGTGCATATGGGAGTTTGTTCTATGAAACCTTTTTTGATAGGGATATATGTGCACATGATACATGCCTTTTTCTTTAAGAACTTCCTCTTTCTCAATGTAGTCATCGATTTGTGGTTCTAGATATTGGTGTGAAGGTTTTTAAACAAGTGTATGTTAATACATATAATGATGACAATACCGATTCTCTTATTGATGGATATGCCAAGTAACTTGTGGATACAAAGCACCTTAAATTGATAGATATTGTGAAATTATGCTCATATGGAAAATTCCACTAGGATAATTGGTTACCATGGAAGAATGCAACTATTGTGCAATGTTTCCTCGATTTAACTTTGTTCCTGGTCAAGAAGATTGAAAATTTGTCACAATTTTGTTGGATTTATTTGGTACTGTATAATATATTTCATGATTTTCATGGAGATATAAACCACACATTTGATGAGATATAAAAAAATTGGGAAACTTAGATACATACCTTGTCATGTTGATCATAATCCATTACCTCGAGTCAATCTAGTTGTATCCATAAAAGAAGAATAAGAAGAAGAAGTTACATTAAATGCATATAGATATTCTAGGGAGCATGAGTGGGAGAACATTTTTGGATTGTATAAAAATAAATATATAAATTACAATTAATTTGTGATGCCTCAACATAGGAATCATAATGCTATGCATATTTGGAACTCTAATTTTGTGGAGGAAAACATTTCCAATCATGCTATTCATTTCATATCTCAGAAGTGAAATTTGAAGTCTACTCTTACTAATGAGCATGCAAAGTATTATTGATTTGAGTGTCTTAAGGTTAAGCAAAGAAGAGAATATAATATTATGTTTTTTCCATTATAGAGTATGGGTGGGCCACTATGTATGACTAACCAACAAACTATAGATACATAAAAGTCTTACTTGATTGAAGCTATGAAAAATGTCCTCAAAACTATCTTTTTCTCAATAAAGTAACTTTTATTTCCTATAGGGATGACAACTTTCAACATATACATAACAAAAAAAAGTCCATTATGCACTTTATATACCATTCAAAACCATAACTTATATAAACCCGCCTAGATCCAAATACTAAGCTATATCAAGTGCTGAGAGGGATCAAATCTCTTCAAGTGCAAACATCTTCTTAAGTATTGCACTCCACTGGGTCTTCGCCAACAGGAAATACCCATATCATGTCCATTCATATGTGGGGTTAATTAATTATTAAAAAAACAAAAATTTATTGGGGACATGTTAAGGGATGAGGGGTTTATTATATGTGCTTAAAAAATTTGCAATATATAGGGGGTTTTATTATCAAACGACATAGAGAAGCGGCCTAAAAATATCAAACAGAGCTGAGAAGCGGCCCACCTGAAAAACAGGAGTGGGGGAGAATTAAAAGAGCTCAATGGTAGTTGTAGAGGGGATGGGGTGGGTATTTCATTGGATGAATTGGAAACATTGAACCAACCCTTACCATTTATTTCTCTCTTTCTTTTGATCCGACTACATCAACAGATCCATTGAATGAAAGCTCAGAGAGTTAAGGCAGGGAAACTTGCTTGGTGGATACTAAGAGAATTCATTTGTATTATTTTTCTTCAGCATACTAGATTCATTGAATTTTCACAGGAAGAAAGGAAGGAACAAATCGTATTGGAAGGAAGGAGAGAATCTACACTACTTCCTTAGAGAAATCCTATGTTTCCCATACACGGTAAAGCAATGAAGTGAACGACCATCGTACCAAACTATAGTTACTACATCTGCTGTTATGTGATTGAGCGATCTTTCTTATTCCATGTAATAAGTGAGAACTTGGGTGCAACTTTGTCATTTCTGACAGCTGACTCCTCGATATATAGTTAAGATCCTCCATTTTCAGGTCTATATGATGTAGTTATAAAGCTCACATTTTGCCCAGATGAAGCAAAGAAATAAGGGTGAGCAGTGGAAAAATTATCAGTAACAACTGCAAAGGTCACAAACACAAATGTCACATAATATCCATCATCTCATCCTGCTGCATCAAAGTCATAGGTTCAAATCCTAGCTGCATAGGCGAGTGCATATGATCTTATTTTTACCCAAAAGAACCATTGATAGCAAATGCAGGGGAAATGGTGGGAAGAGCATCACCCATCGAGATAGAGGCAACATATTGAGTGAAAGAAATAGTAAAAAATCTCATTGATAACCCCTTAGAATAAGGAATAACAAAGGAGTCTGGATCATTCATTGGGTGTGTTTAAGGGTTTACATTATGTGTCCTACAATCATCGAATTCCAATGTCACAATATTCTTATCATATGCATTTCACAATTTCAAAACATGCCTTTCGTTTTATCTAATAATTCTATACTTGTAAGTAAACATAATTCATACTGTATATCACTACAAACTAATGTTATTTCATCACTTTCATTTTTATAGATATTACACTTGGAGGAATCTTTGTCCCCGGTGAAAGTTTAGCATGTTTCTGGAACGAAAGGAAATGTAATATTGTTTATCATTAGTTGTTTCCAGTCTTTAGATGCAAAGAACAAAGAACATAACTATCCATATAGGGTTACATTCAAAGTTTGTTTATCTTTCTTTATAGTAGAGGCCTTGCTTTAGATATTTTTATCTTGTGTAGTACAATGCATTCAATACATGTTACACATGGTTTGTTTACTCTCATCCTAATCTCATTACCAAATCTTTCATAGCAGTTTTCCAGGAGTCTAGCATTGACCAAGCCCCCCTCTATGTAGTAGTGTTTCTTTATTTTCATTACCAAAGCATTCATAGCATTCAAAATTGCACTTAACTTATAAATCCCTAATTATGTGTGCAACCATATATGGAACTTAGAAGGGTTATCCATTGTCATTGCAATAGCTTCTTCTCTCTCTTGAGTTTGGCTCTACCTCGGCACAAGGGGAATACCATGAAGGATAGGATTTCTATATATTCCCTTGAATCTCTATGTTAATCTCATATTTAGTAAAACATTAATAATTTATGTTATATATTTTGGTGGTTGAGCCTTTTATAGCATATTTTATTCATGCTACTTTCTAATTTGTGCAAGACAATACTTCTCACCCCTATAACATTGGTACTTTTGGAGGATAAGTTTGTTCATCTCATTGTTCCAATTATCCTCCTGATGCATACTAAGGCATAGATCCACTATGTATTGTTTCATGGCTATGATCTCTATTTTTATCTACTTCATGGATTTACAGTGTACTTTATTTGGAAGCCATGCTTGTCTCTATGTTAATCTCAGATTTAGTAAAACATGAATAATTTATGTTATAGATTTTGGTGGTTGAAAGAGTATACTAGTGCCCAACATCCAATTAGGGAAAATGGAGTCTAAAGGTATTAAGAGGGTTCAATTTAAATGAGATAAAGAGTTATGATAGTGTTGTTACAACATGCTAATTGATCAACCTATGATGGCAATTTTTAGATTGCATAAAATATGAGTTTATTGATTGGCTAATCCAAGCCTTGAGCTTTGATTGATCACTTTCAATGGCATTGAACGATCCCACATCCTTTGTCCCAAGTATTATATGGAACATATGGAACTATCTATTGATTTTGGGATGAATAAGTATTATCACTAAAATCTCCATGAGAACTACATAAAAATGAGTGAAATACGCTTCTTGTGCTCATTGGTTTAAAAAAACTCTAAAAAATACAAATATTCTTCTTGTATATAAAGCTGCAGGGTTATAGCTCAATGGTAGAGCATCTGCATTATATAATGCAGAAGATTGGTGGTTTGATTCCATCTCTTATTTTGATAACCTTTTGATCTTCTACATGTTTGTTGAAGCTGACTCTTTAGTTTTGGGAGGGCTATTTGAATAAGCCACTGATAATACATTTTGTTTCAAGGTGTTTCATCCTGATAGTAATATTTATTCGTCCTTATTAGAGATTTGAATTGAAAGTGCATACCTTTCTTTCTAGCTCCTTTTTTTTATTAATGAACTAATATGCATGTGTAAATTTGAATCTTTTTTTTCATTTATTTATGGATGCTTTCACTTCATTTTGTAGACCTATTATATCCAATTTTTTGAAAAAATTGTTATAATTTATTCCTTTTTTAACATGTTCTTAACCAACTAAAAGGTACACATGGATGGAAATGCAGGTGGATCCAAGTGATGTTGTGGACTTCACAATTTTTATTGGTGAAGAGAATTGTGCCCTTGGCATAGTCTAGTGTCGAAAAGGTTGTACATATGTTGATATCTGTGGTGAAATTGTGGACGATGAAATCATTGATTATCCTTTTGATTTTATTGGCCCAATTGTAATTCCTTTAAATACAAAGAAAGAGCATAAAAGGAAACCTACAACACCAAATGTATGCATTAAGAGAAAAGTAGGCACATTGGTTGTCAAAAAATTCCAATCAGGGGTAATGGAAGGAATGCCAATCTCTTAAAACATTGAAGGGAATGTGGAGGAACCTATGCATAAACAACCAAGAGTTGATAATTGGTTAGAGAGAATGGAACAAGTTGTAGCAGTTGATCCTAATGTATTGGCATCTTGGGAACATAAAGTGAATAGTTTAATGGAAGAGTTTGTCAAGGAGAAGTTAAAACTTAAGGTATATTCAGAAAATGGAAAACCTCAGATATAAATATCCATTGTGAAATTTGTGGCATTGATTATGGAACAGGGGAAGTATCATTGGCATTGCGAACAGTTCATAATTTCAAAAACAATCATATGAAAACAGGGTCCCATCAATGTCACATTTCAATGTTAGGAATTAATGAAATTTCTTCATGTAACATACAAAAACAGACAACAATGGCTAGTGATCAACTTTAGAGTGATAAAGGAATCAAAATTCTACACGATTTCAACCAAACGCAAGAGCCTAATTTGTTCAAGGTGGTGGAAGAAACACTTGCAAATTACAAGGACAAGACAAAAGTAAGAGCGGAATGTACACGATGCAATATATGGTTCTCTTTGGTGCTGACAAGTGGTAATATTGTCAGTTCTCTAAATGAACACATGAAATCAAAGAAGCACACTACAAATGAGGCTTCACATGATACAACTGTGTTGAGGAGTGGAACAGTTGGGAGACCGAAGACACCTACTAATGATAAGTCCCAACAAAGTTTGACTAAGTTTATGATCCCATCACCACCACCACCATTACATGGGGTTTTTACAAGTTCACAGCTTCTAGTTCAGGTGTGTTAGTTACCTAAGTTATGATTTAATTTGAATTTCAATTTGCACATTACTTTATTTTTTATTACTTGTTAGTAGCAGTTAGTAGATCATTTTCCAATGTGTTTTTTCATCTTATTCTAAGACAAATGCCTCCCCCAAGAGTACTATGATGGGGGTATTGGGATCCCTATATTGGTAGAAGATGGCAGAGATTGGACACAAAGGTTCTAATGGATGACTAATGTGGTAGAAAATTGTGGGCCATAGAGAAACATAATCGGAGAACACTCTGTTATTATCACTACAAAAAAATACACTTTTGGGAACGGTTTTGCCAACACCCCCCCCAAAAAAAAACAAATTAGGTATTTGGGGGCAGTTCTTAAAAACCCCCTCAAAAGTACCAAAAATTGGACTTTTAGGGGCAGTTTTTAAACAACCCCCCCCAAAAGTGCAATCCTCAGGACTTTTGGGGCGATTTTTTAACCCCCCCCCCCAAAAGTCCAATCCGCAATACTTTTGGGGGCAGTTTCTTAACCCCCCCCCGCAAAAAAAAAAGTCCAATTCTCAATACTTTTTGGGGTGGTTTTGAAACCCCACCCCCAAAAGTATATTTATCATGAATTTTTTTTTTTGGGGGGGGGCGGGGTTAGAAAGACACCCCATAAAGGTGGCTTGCGACGGTTTTGAACCCCCCCCCTTCCAAAATTTTTTTAAGGTATTTGTGTTGATGTATTTGTAACTTCAGAATGTATTCACTTGTATATTTCATATATTGTACCCCGATGTAAACAAGTCATGTCAAGTCATTGTGGGTAACCCTTCTATTGTTCAAGGGTTAAAGTACCCACAGTTGTGGGGACCTAGGGTTATTAGACTATCCTAGAGAAGTCGGCCCTAGGTGAGTTATTGTAAGTCAAGGAAATAGTCCCCACCATTGTGTTAAGCATAACCCTCCTTGTTGGTCGAAGGAGGCAAAGTCCCCACAAGTTGTGGGGCACTAGGGTTATTAGACTCTCCTAGAGATGTCGTCTCTAGTAAGTAATTGTTATGTGAGGCCGACATGTTGGAGTGGACATTAAGTGAATGAAAGAATATAAATAGAGAGTGAGCCTCTATATTTATTACACACACACTCACTCGTTAGGGTGCATGAGTGAGAGAGAGAAGTTGCTGGGACAAGAGAGAGACTATTGCCATCGAGATATCATCTTTATGTTTTTGGGTTTTACTTTTGGTGTTGATTCTATCTCTAAGTAAGTTGCGGGGTTTTCTCCTTTATGGTTTCCTTGAAGAAAATTCTTTGTGTCTCTTGTCTCTTGTGTTTATTGCTGTGCATGTTATTCTCTCAGTTAAAGATCCTAAGATCATAATGCTAGCTTGAATGATAAAAATATAACATGGTATCAGAGCTAACCTGAGAAGAAGACATTGTGCAGTTATAGAAGCTAGGGATTCTTAATTTTTGGGTCTCTCTCCATAATCCATCAGCAAAATTATGCTAGGCTGACTCTCCATTGAAGGGCGCATCTTTCTGTCGAAGCAGAATTTGATTCCGAGCATTTTCAATTTTTGGTGTGGGAAATTAGGGCTTCTTACAGAAGAGGAATTTTTGAGTGAGCCCGGCATAGGATTTATCTCCTCATCAAAATCTAATTTTAGAGACCTGGGTCGAAATTTTTGGTTGGGTATAACTTCGGCAAAGTCAAACCCTAGTTTGACTCCGAGCTGGAAAAACCCTAAAATGCTAAAACTGATAAGTTTTGGTACATTCGCTATATCTAGAGATTGGAGAATGTTCAAGCATTGAAATGTTCATAGGATGAATATACAATCCTGATTTACACTTTGTCCAAAATTCAGCCTCAGATTCACTACATTCTAGGAGATATGATCCCTCCAATTTAGGGTTCTAGCCTCTTCCAAGATTCATCCCTAAACATGACACCTAGGGAGAATTGCTATATCTCGGGATATAAAGGGTCCAAATGAAATTTATGAAGATGTTATAGAAAGGGAATAGATTTTAGTTTCTGTGGTCTAAGTTTTAGACCCAGAAGAGGAAACGGTGACATGCACAAGTCTGTACAACGTCGCTATCCTGAATAGTCCTGAAACGGGTCACCTTGGGAAAACAATAATAAGTCCCAATGGGTGAAACCAATTCTGATGAAACCTATGGTGTTGGAACAGGGACACTTGAGGATAGCTTAGTGCAACATTTTAGACATCGAGAAGCAGTAATTTTAGAGATATCACAGAAACAGTATCAAGAATTTCTGTAGAAGAAATTGGAAAACTAGGGCTTCCTATTCCGGGAGCTTCTCTCCATTGTTTTCAGAAAAGGAGTACATTGGATAACTCACCTTGAATAGGTATATATTTATATCCAATCAGATATTAAAGATTCCAAGTTTTGAAAATTAGGGTTTCTCTGACAAACACTAGATTAGCCAACTCTGGAACCAAGACGGACACCTGGAATCGGTAAGATCTAATATTTTGCTATTTTCATTTGAGGTTCTCATTTCAAAGTGATCTATCACATCAGCTAGATGATAATATTGGTGAAGTTGGAAACTTCCAAGCATGGAAGTATATGATCTCTCTGAAGAAAATGAATTGGACACCTACATAAGTACAGAGTTTCTAGTTCTAGAGGGAGATGAGGCTAAAAGCCTTACACAAGAAGAAATTGGTCAAGGACAAGAAGATAATTGTTGATTCAATCATGGATCACCTTATACCACAAGTGTATTCCCTAAAGAAACCAAAAGAGATGTTTGATTCCTTGACCAATCTATTTGAAGGGAAAAACATAAATAGCAAGATGACCTTAAGAAACCAATTGAAGAATGTGAAGATCCAAAATGCAGAGACCTTACAGTCATACTTTACAAGGGTCTCTCAAATCAAAGAACAACTTGTAGTAGTAGTAGAAGAAGTGGAGAATGCAAAAGTTGTGATAGCCACCTTGAATGGCCTCCCTGGATCATGGGATTCATTCATGCGAGGAATGTGTGCCGGAAGGAAGTGATTACTTTTAGCAGACTCTGGGAAGAAGAAGAAGCTCGACTCATAACAAGAGAAGAGAAGATGGGAGCAACTGAAGATCAAGCTCTGACCATCCGAAGAAGATCCCTCAAGTGATGAGGAATACAAAGGACTCAAATCTTGAAGAACCTCTTATCCATGTTAGCATTTGGATAAGAAACGATGCTATTACGAATGAGGAAGATGATAAAGATGAAGGCTCAAGAAGGAGTCTACCCATGAAACAAATAAAGATAAGTATTCAATTGTCATTTCATGATATTATTTTGTTATGCATTTGTTTATATTTAGTTGATTTATTATGCATATGTTTGCATTAATAACAACATACTTATAATATGCATGTGATGGGTAAGTAGCTCATGGTGCTATACAACTCTCCATTGCTACTTATCTAGAATGAAACCTCTTTGCTAACATATTGGATTAGTGCACAATCTCAATGTTGTCCTGGTAGAGATGGAAGTAATCTAGAAAATTTTCCATGAGATATGGATGAATGTTGTATTGGCTAAAATAGTTGCATGATCATATATTTATGCATAAGAATTTGCCATTATGAATATGCCTTATGAAATGTTTCTAACCATACAACTAATGCATTTGACTTGTAGGAAAGATCGCATACATAATCACCTACAAGAAAAGAAGGATGAGACTTTTTTCGAAGAACACATGATGATAGTTCATTATGAAGAATAATATGATGAATGCAGTTACATGATTGATGCAGAACCTTCCAACCATGAAGAAGTAACCAAGAAGAAAGGGAAGAACAGTTCAAGAAGAATGATGTCTAGGATGCAGTATCGATACATGAAGGAAAGTATGTAGTTCCATCATGTAGTAGATGGAAACATCATGGGATACAAGGAAATATTTGTAGCATGAGGCTTCTCACAAAAAGAAGGCATAGAATACAAAGAGACATTTGCATCCAGTGGGAGTTGAGACACATGATAGGCAGAATCATGTGTGCAAATGAAAGAAGGCCTTGTACGAGCTCAGAAGACACCCATGGGATAACACATACATGAAGAGCTTGATGAAGATTTGAACCTGTGCTACAAGGTTGATAGATGATGACAAGCTCACAGATGGGTGCGAGAAGAACTTTTGAAAAAGTTCAAAATAGAGGATCTTGGTATCCAGTGATCCTAGATGGATACATAGAATATTAGTAGCAGAGGAAGCTACTTGTCACTCTGGTACAAAATGTTTCAGTACATAGAGTATGAAAGAGAGACTGAGAATAATTCTCCACTTCAAAGGGAGTGACTGCAGAAGATCCTGAGGTTCGACATGGTATGACAGGATGGATAGATTATTGATGAATCTAGGATTTACTGAGAGTAAAGTGGATTCCAACCTTTGCTTCAAGGTTGAAGGTGGAAGACCAGTGATGCTCATGTTATGTGTTGATGCACTATTTTATAGGCACGGAGAGTGTGGTAGAATGTGGATGGAAAATTCCTGTCAAAACCCCAAATTTTCACAAAAATTTAAAATTTTGAGATAACAATACATGCTAAAACTTGCGGTCTACTAACAGCTAACGGTTTGAAAATAAAGAAACAGTCAAGTAATTAGTTTCACTAAATTCTAATTAAATAACTTAACAGTTCATTTTTGTAACAAGAATAAAGTCTTCTTGCGTGTTGTTTTACTTCAGTTTTCTGATTAGTCTTTTCATGTCAAGTAGGTGGAATCTACTTTTGAATACAGGGCTTACTTAACAATCGTGCTAACGCAAATGAATACCGATTCTTACAAGTTTACAGGTATGATCGAATGAGTACGTATTAAAATTTCTTTAAAATGTCAACAATATTTTATTTGCAATTTAAAAGCTTAGTAATTAAGCTGCTAAACTCTAGACAGCTCCTGTAAGGTAAAACCAATTGGCTTTCTTCAATTTTTCTAGTAGTCACGTTCAGAAGTAAGTAACGAAAGTAAGATATGTTTGCGAATTTAAGCTTTAGAATCTCAGTTACAAAGTATTTCTACTTTAGTTTATGTAATTTGTAATGTTATAATGATTTTTTTGTCAGCATTTATGCAATAGTACATTATTTTGTCTGAGTAACAATTATTCCACGTTTCGCTTTTGCAATATAACTTACAATCTGATAATCTTGGACAGTATAAGTTTGATTGTACAAGCTGCAAACCATCATGCCTTCCTACATAAGATCATTGTTTTCCTATACTTTAATTTTCATGTTAAACCATGAGGTTCTAATAACTTTTGGACTCAAATGATTCATTCCTATTCTATTTATCTTGTTTAGTTCTATCACTACTTATTACCCAATTGACCTAGTGAATCTTTTAGTAATTTCCAATTTGAGTCATAACTCAAACATTTATCAATGTATTGTTGCTATGGACTGAGTAACAGAATTCATAATAGTACTCTTACAATAAGTTTTGTATCACTTCAAATTTCTGTTATTATTTGAGTTGTTAGTTTTTGTGAGTCTCATAGACATGCATAAACTGTTGTTGGATAGACATTTAGTCTATACTTAGTTTATGATCATAAACGTATTCAAAATAGAGTTTATATTCCTCTCAGCTATTATGTTATGCTATTTATAAAAAAGAAAACTATACTTTTGTGGAGTCCTTGTATATAAGATTTCCTATGTATAAATTAAAATCTTAGTATAAAAGGAGACTATGGTTGATGAGTGATTTAGCATGAGCTCTTCTATACAACATAGATCTCTTATCTATAGTAAAGAAAACCTTGATCTCTATATATATAAATAAACATACATTATTTGATTTCTATTTTATAATAACAACATCGTTTAAAGAGAAGTTATGTCACCATTCATATCGTAATTGTGATATTGTAATAACATAAGGTTTAAGTGTCACCATAAACTAGGTCAACGTAACCCCGACGTTGATAATACTGTCATTATACTAACATATGATATGGCATATATGATTAACAATTTGGATGGAAAATTATTGGTTTAATAATATAGTTTACTCCACGTTTCGATGATTAAATAATTGGTTTTGATTCTATGCAGGCACTAAATAACATGACCCTCTTGCATGGTTTGATTTAAAGGCTACGTGGTCGTCTCCTGACCAAGTGTTGGGAATATAAAACACTGCTTGAGACCTAACCCTTATCATTGTCTTTCCGCAGTTTGCGCTAGCCTTTGAGACTGCTCTGCTTGGCCTTTCCATGGCGGTCGTCCTTCTTCCTCACTCTGGTTGTCTTGTGCCTTGATGTAATGCTACAATTGTCACCAGTGTGTGATTTTGAATGCCATTGTAAATGGCTAGGTTCTCACTCTGCACATAGTGGAGATGTTCGTTACCCTTGGCTTGCTGCCTGCACAATATCCCATTCATTGTCTTCGTAGCTTGGTGTCTGCTTTAGTTAGCTTATTCTGTTCTAGTGGCTCTCCAATGTGTGAGGTTTTTTCCTTACAGGTTGTTTGGGTCTTCATTTGCATAGCCTGTAGGTGACAGTGCTATATTGAGGCTACTCGTTGTTCTCTTTTGACAAGTAAATAATAACTTGAGTTCAAAAACTTCGTTGCCAATTTACTTTGTTGTTACTGAGGTTAATATAAGCATTGTTTAACTGACAGAGGTCTTAATAACTTGCTTGTAGGTGCTTTCCATCATAAATATTTTACAATGAGAATTATATAGTCACCAACAATGATCATGGATCATGGTTCGTTTTCGGGTAAGCCCTGTGGTCTAAATGTTGGATTTTTCACTCTACTAGTGTTAGGGTGGTTGATGGAATCACCCAAGGTTTTCGAAAAATCCTCCCTCGACTCGCCACGAGTTATGTTGTTGTGTTGATGTTTCTACAGGTTAATGTTGTAATACTTAGAATCAAACCCTCGCTAGGGTAGACTCGGTTTATCTAAGCACTGTAATTAGTTGAAGCTTTGGCTTTATGGGCAGGTTAAAGTTTGTAGTTTTTGTAATGACAGTGCTATTTTGAAACTTGTTTTGTTTTAACAGATGTCTATACTATACTCTGTGTAATACTAGGGTTTTTACCCTTCTTGAATATAATGAAGTTTATACTTTGTTTGAGTACTCTGTAAGGGTTAATAAATAAAAATTCAAGGCTGATACTTACAGCCGTAACTTAATTCTTGCTTGTTTTGATTGAAGTTATAGATTAGGGTTTGACTTGCAAAAACCCTTGTTTTGACATAAATTATTCTTGTTATAATAATTATACAGTTGTTATATTTGTCCTTAAAGGACTGTGAATAAATTGTTATTTGTCCTTCAAATGATTGTGAGTAAATTATATTAACCTGGTTATTAATGGTTATGCAATTTATGTAAATTTTGGTTTTTAATGTTTTGGTACTTGTAAATGTAATAATTTTAAGGGTTTTAACCCTAACATTTATTTCTATAAATGCATGTTGTTAGTAGAAGAAAATCATGGTTTCTTTTATAAATACATTTATACATGTTGATCAGTAATGTAATTCATTTTTGTGTATAAAATTTTTGGTTGGTTCTTTAATAGTTTTTAAAATAACTAACTTATGTTTAACCTAGGTTACTACAGTATATAAAAATACAAATAGATTACGTTCACAATATGAGCTAGGGTTTATCCTATTTAACTTTTATAGAGTATTAATTCCTGTAGTGTTATTTTGATAATTCGATTACTGTCATATAGTTTTCTTCACTTTGTTTTTAAGAATTATTAATTTATAAACATCACTGTTTATTGTTAATAATAATATTATTTGTACTAATAATATTATTATCTATGAATAATGTATCCTCTTAAGTTTATGTTGGTATATATATATATATATATATATATATATATATATATATATATTAAATAAGACTAAGAGCAGTCTATAATAATTGTGTTTATTTAATAAAATTATTTATGTAAGCTTACTGAAAGAAAATAAGAACTTCCCTACCTGTCAATACTCTTTACATCTATACTGTCTGTAAGTGTATAAGGACAATTCCTTATTAATAATAATTTAAGCATAGGTTACTACTATCCTTTAGTTATTAATACTAAGAAAAGAATACTGTAATATTTATCAAGTTCTTATTTAGAGTTTAGACAGCTACAGGTAAACTAGTTAGTACTAATGGAAAAGAGATAAACTAACAGTATTATTTTTACATCTTTTCTTAACATAAATGATAAACATTCATCTGATAATATTGGTTCTTCTATTTCAGTATAAATGTACAGTTTATCGAAGTAGATATTGTGTAGAAAAATGAATTATATACTTAAGCATACTACTGTTAGTAGATAATATGATTCTTGTTTCTTTTCTGATATTTTAAATACTCAGTCTAGTTATACCAATAACTCTATGAACAAATTAATAATCTTTTTGGAAAAATAACTATCTACTGAAAGAAAGCATTTCAATACTCTGAAAAGCATAAGTATTCTATTCATTCATATTCCTATCATACTTCATTCATTTAAACACACTACCTGTGCTAGAGTATGATCTGGATTACTCTAGATGGGGAAAAACATAGGTAGGATTTATTTTTCATCAAAGAATAGGTTCATCTTAAACAACTAAGAGATTTCAAACTGAACAATTTACAGCATAATAGATAATCATTCATTGTTTATTCGCACACAGATATAAACTATAACACATAAATTAAAAGATAATGGAACCTGTTTTTAAAGCTGGATGACAACAGCAATGGGAGGTCGTTCCTCCCTACCAACTCCTGGAGAGCGCTCAAATAGCGACTTCTCAGGACCCCCGAGCATGTTCTAGTCTCCTTGGATAGAACTAGGTGGAGCAAACAACAAAGTACTAGTCCAAAGACTCAATACCAACTCTGCACACTGCAGTAAGATCTTTCAGTTGCAAAGTTGTACTAGATCACCTTCCAGCAATTTACCCCTCAAACAAATTCCTCAAAATTTCCCTTCCCAATGAATTCCTTGAAGTGCATTCACCTGAATGATTCTTCTCCTGGAATGAGCAGCCTCAGCTCTCTACATTGGGTGCTTTTATTAAGATTGCCTAGGTCTTTTTGGGTTAGTTGTCATTAATTGAGCCACCTGCTCTAATCCCACTTTCTTGGGGGATCATGACCCCAAATGTAGGGAGGTTGCCACCTGCAACATAGGAAGTGTTTGAGGATGCTGCCACTTTTCTATTTGCTCTCCACCTAGTCTCCTCCACCAACTTGACCAGTAACATTCTTTTTAACCGCTCTCCCAAGTTGTTGTTTCCACTTTTATTTATTTAAAATTAAAATATTTAGAATTACGTTCCATATCCTTGACTCTGTTGAGTCATTAGTTTTCAACCTAACATTAAATTTAACATAATTTCTTGGAATAAAATCAAAATAAGATAACATTATTTTACAAAATTGGGGCATGTGACATACACACCCCCTTAGAATATAACATCGTCCTCGATGTTATTTATTCTTCATCCTCCGAAGTCCCCTGGAACAAAATTGAATATGCATCTTACATTATACTTTCCAATTCCTAGGTGGATTCTTGAGGACTAAGGTTCTTCCATTGCACCTTCACCTGTCCAATGGTGCAGTTTCAAAGTGTAATTTCCCTCCTCCCGAGGATACAGTCTGGTTCCACCAGAAATTCTCCTTCTGGTTCCACCTGTACAACATTCTAGTTAACAACATGAGTAGCATCATGAACATATTTCTTTAAAATGGAAATTTGAAAAACATTATGTACTCTTAAGTTAGGTGGTAATGATAATTGATAAGCTACTTGTCCAATCCTAGACAAAATTTCAAATGGGCCACAGTAACGAGGTGTCAATTTTGCACAACTCCCTAATCTTAGAGAGCTCTTTTTGGGCCTTACCTTGATGAACATATGTTCACCTACCTAAAACTCCTTTGGAGTTCTTTTTAAGTTTGCTTGACGTTTCTGCCGATCCTGTGCCACTTTCAAATTTCCCTGCACTTGTTTCATAATTTCTTCCATTTCTTTCAACAGTTCTGGACCTAATACCAATCTATCTACTGGATTACTCCAAGGGATAGGAGTATTACATTTCTGTCCATATAAAATTTCAAATGGAATAAATCTAGCTGATGTTTGATAATTATTATTATAAGCAAATTCTATCAGATGTAAATAGTCCTCCCATTTACTTGGCTGGTCTTTCACATACATTCTCAATAAATCTTCCAGTACCTGGTTTACCCTTTTAGTTTGTCCATCTATTTAAGGATGGAAAGAGGTACTGAAATTTAATGTGGTGTTTAACCCTTTGAACAAGGAATTCCAAATGTTTTCTGTAAACTTAGGATCTCTATCTGAGATCACGACTTTTGGTACTCCATGTAATCAAAAAATCTGTTTTAGAAAAATATCAGCTATCTTTGCAGCTTTGTAAGTAGTTTTAACAAGTATAAAATGAGTTGCTTTGCTTAACTTATCAACTACTACCATGATAGAATCATTATGATTTTGATTTCTAGGCAGTCCAGTAATAAAATCTAGACTAATCACCTCCCATTTCCAGCTAGGGATGGGTAAAGGCTGTAGCAAACTAGCTGGGTGTTGGTGTTCAATTTTTACCTGTTGACATTCTAAACACCTTGCAATATATTCAGCTACTTCAGTTTTCATATTTGGCCAGAAATAATCTTTTCTTAACATGGTTATAGTCTTTAGATAATCTGGATGACCTGAATATGGTGTTTTATGAATTTCATCCAGAATTAACAGCTTGACCTTAGGTACATTAGGTACATACAATTTATCTTTATATAGTAAAAAAAAAAATTCATTTAAACTGCAACCTTTTATTAAGTTTTCTATTGTATTTTCCTTAGCTTTAGCTTGCAAATTCTGGTAAATTTCATCTTGTTTTATTCCTTCTTTAAGCTGTTCATCTAAGTTTGAAACATAAGTGCTGATTGTTGTTGCAAAATTCAGCCTTGCATTCCTACTTAATGCATCAGCAACGTTATTTTCTTTACCTTTTATATGTTGGCTTTCAAATTCATACTCGCTTAAGAAAGATAACCACCTAGCTTGCCTAATTTAAATTAGGTTGATCTAAAAGATACTTCAATCCTTTATTATCAGTCATTAAAACGAATTTTCTGCCAATTAGGTGATGTTGCCACATCTTTAAGGCGTGTATTATAGCTGCTAACTCCAGGTTATATGTTGCATAATTATTTTCACGAACTTTTAGCTTTCTAGACGCATAGGCAATGACATGCCCTTCTTGAGTCAGAACACCACCTAGGCCATCATTACAAGCATCAGTGCACACTACAAATTCTTTATTAGGATCTGCTATTCTTAAAATAGGTGCGCTGGTTAACAAGGTTTTTAACTTTTTAAAGCTTTCCTCACATTTTTTATTCTAGTTGAACTTCTTTCCTTTCTTCTGTAAGGAAGTTATCGGATTTTCTATCCTTGAAAAGCCTTCGATGAACCTCCTGTAGTGACCGGTAATGCCCATGAAATATATAACATCCGTCACATCCTTAAGAACTGGCCAATCTTCGATTGCCCGTATCTTTTTAGGATCTACAGAAATTCCTTCCTTGGTCACTACATGACCTAAATACTGAATCTTATTCTTGAAGAAGTCACACTTACTAAAATTTGCGAAGAGTTGATGTTCTTGAAACTCTTGCAAAACAATTTTTAGATGTTCTTTATGTTCTTCTTCAGTTTTTGAATAGATTAGAATGTTGGTGATAAACATGACCACAAAATTATCTAAATACTTATGCATTATGTTGTTCATTAAACACATGAAGACAACTGGGGCGTTAGTAAGCCCAAATGGCATTACGACAAATTTGTAATGACCATATCTTGTTCTAAATGTTGTCTTGAAGATGTCTTTGTCTTTAATCCTCACTTGATGATATCCAGACCTTAAATCTATTTTCAAAAATACCATGGTTCCACATAGTTGATCAAACAGATCATCTATGTGGGGCAACGGATATTGATTTTTGATAGTCATCTTGTTTAACTGACGGTAATCTATGGAAAGTCACATAGTTCTGTCTTTCTTCTTGACGAAGATGATAGGTGCCCCCCAGGGAGACACACTTGGTTGAATATACTTTTTATTAATTAAATCTTTTAATTGCGATTTTAATTCTTTAAGTTCTAATATGTTCATTCGATAAGGGGCCTTTGAGCTAGGTATTGCACCCGGTACCAGCTCAATGGTGAAATCCAATTCCCTTTTCAGAGGTAATCCTGAAATTTCTTCTAGGGATACATCAATATATTCTTTTAAGACTGGGATGTCTTCTACTTTTAAATTATCTGTTTTAATTTTACTTTCATCATCAGTAATTGTTACTGCATAAGATTTACATCCTTTTCTAACAGCTCTTTTGAGTTGTAAAGCAGAAATCTGCCTTACAATAGTTTTTCCAGGAATACCTTTAACACTTACTGGTTTTTCATCACCGTTTAAGCATGTGAAAGTTTATCGTAACAGTTTAGAATTACTCTATGTTGGTCTAACCAATCCATACCAATCAGCGAATCATAAGAGCCAAGTGGCAAAACATTAAGTTTAACAATAGTTTCAAATCTATCCATAAGTAAAGCACATTATTTCACAAAACAAGTTACTTTTATTTTAGCACCAGTGGCTAACTGAACTAACCATGAATTCTCAAACTTATCGACAGATAACTTACATTTTTATACTATCTGAGGTGCAATATAACTGAGACTAGCTCCTGGATCAATTAAAATAGTTATAGGGGTCTGATTTATCATACCTTCTACTTCCACCATGGAAGTCTGATATTCAGCTTGCCAGTTCTCCAAGGCTGTGTTGATTCTAGGCATGCTCCTTGCTAGTTCCCCAACGGTCATCTCTTCCTATATAGTATGAATGTTGCTAACAGTCTTCTTCCGGTTTGGACAAACTGAAGCATAGTGTGGGCCATTACACTCCCAGCACTTGACATGCTCTTTACGTTCAAAGTTCTTGGTAAAGTTTCCATGATTATTTGCAGTTTCCTTACCTTTAGA
Source organism: Pseudotsuga menziesii (assembly GCA_001517045.1). Classification (NCBI taxonomy): domain Eukaryota; kingdom Viridiplantae; phylum Streptophyta; class Pinopsida; order Pinales; family Pinaceae; genus Pseudotsuga; species Pseudotsuga menziesii. The sequence continues at coordinate 142,392 of LPNX010234034.1, read as the reverse complement.
ATTGTTTTGATTGTTGGGTATACTGTTCCTATTTCCTTGGAAATTCTTGTTATTAGAATAGTTTTTGGCCTTATTGTTCTTAAAATTTATGTTGGGCACAAAATCCTTCTTCTTTTGTTCAAATTGATTATTATTTTTCTTAGCCTTCCAGTTGGCCAAGCTTTCTTTCTTCTGATTCTGCTCAAAACAAAAATTAGCCTTTCTCATAGCTTCCTCCAAGGTCTTTGGGTTATCATATTCAATTCTATCTTTAATATGATAAGGTAGATAGCTAAGGAATCGCTGTACTTTTGGTTTCTCATCTACAAGGTAGGGTACATACCTAAGTAGACTTAAGAACTTGCTATTCAGATCCTTCATTGTCATTGAACCTAACTTCAGTTCATAAAACTCTTTAGCTCTTTCCTCGTAATACTGCTCAGATAGGAATTTCTTTTTGAAATACCTCTTAAAGTTACTCCAGTTAACTTCTTTCTCTTTTATACCCTTAACTCTCTTCAAGTTCTGCCACCAAATGTTGGCCTTTCCTGAGAGGTTGTATATAGCCATTCTAACCTTTAATTGGTTAGAATAATTATATATTTCAAAGTAATTCTTCATCCCAGATAACCAGGATTCAGCTTCCTCCCCCTTCTCAGTCTCTCCATTAAAAGTTGGTGGTTTTATCTTTTTGAATTCCCCAGAAATTTCCTCATAAGGTTTATATTTCCTCTTCTTGGCGTACATATTATCATCACTACTGTCACTAGTAGTATGGTATTTTTGTTGTTCACCAAACACTTCAGATGATGAACTACTTTCAGTTTTTGTATGTTTCATCTTTTTAGATTTTCGTTGATGACTGGCATCTTCAGATTCTGACCTTCTACCCCTACCCTTGGTTTGAAACTTTTCAATTCGGATTTGATTCAGCTCTTCTTTAGCCCTCAGGATCCTTTCATTCTCTCGCTTTACAGACTCCATTTCAGTTTTTAAGTCTTTGATAGTTTTTAACAATGTTGAGGAATTGGTAGTTAAATCCTCTGGTATAGGATCTCTTGGTAAATTTCCTGTTTTAGTAACTAGAGACCCCTCCTCTGCATACTCTTCCAACCTTTCCATACTTTCCTGTTAAACTTCAGATAAACAATTCTCTCTTGAATAAAATTTAAAAATAAAATACTTCAGCATAATAATTTAATTTACTGTTTTATGAAAGCTAGTTGGGCTTCATCAGGGCCTAGTGTTTGAGCCTTGTGCTCTGATACCACATGTCAAAACCCACAATTTTCACAGAAATTTAAAATTTTGAGATAACAATAAATGCTAAAACCTACGGTCTACTAATAGCTAACAGTTTGCAAATAAAGAAACAGTCAAGTAATTAGTTTCACTAAATTCTAATTAAATAACTTAACAATTCATTTTTGTAACAAGAATAAAGTATTCTTGCGTGTTGTTTTACTTCAGTTTTCTAATTAGTCTTTTCATGTCAAGTAGGTGGAATCTAATTTTGAATACAGGGCTTACTTAGCAATCGTACTAACGTAGATGAATACTGATTCTTACAGGTTTACAGGTATGATCGAATGAGTATGTATTAAAAGTTCTTTAAAGTGTCAGCAATATTTTATTTTCAATTTAAAAGCTTAGTAATTAAGCTGCTAAACTCTAGACAGCTCCTGTAAGGTAAAACCAATTGGCTTTCTTCAGTTTTTCTAGTAGTCATGTTCAGAAGCAAGTAACGACAGTAAGATATGTTTGCAACTTTAAGCTTTAGAATCTCAGTTACAAAGTATTTCTACTTTAGTCTATGTAATTTGTAAGTTTTAGTGATTGTTTTTGTCAGCAATTATGCAATAGTACATTATTTTGTCTGAGTAACAATTATTCCACATTTCCCTTCTGCAATATAACTTACAGTCTGATAATCTTGGACAGTATAAGTTCGATTGTACAAGCTGCAAACCATCATGCCTTCCTACATAAGATCATTGTTTGCCTATATTTTAATTGTCATGTTAAACCATGAGGTTCTAATAACTTTTGGACTTAAATGATTCATTCCTATTCTAGTTATCTTGGTTAGTCCTATCACTAATTACCCAATTGACTTGGTGAATCTTTTAGTAGTTTCCAATTTGAGTCGTAACTCAAAAATTTATCAATGTATTGTTGCTATGGACTAAGTAACAGAATTCATAATAGTACTCTTACAATAAGTTTTGTATCACTTCAAAGTTCCGTTATTATTTGAGTTGTTAGTTTTTGTGAGTCTCATAGACATGCATAAACTGTTGTTGGATAGACATTTAGTCTATACTTAGTTTATGATCATAAACATATTCAAAATAGAGTTTATATTCCTCTCAGCTATTATATTATGCTATTTATAAAAAAGAAAACTATACTTTGTGGAGTCCTTGTATATAAGATTTCCTATGTATAAATTAAAATCTTTGTATAAAAGGAGACTATGGTTGATGAGTGATTTAGCATGAGCTCTTCTATACAAGATAGATCTCTTATCTATAGTAAAGAAAACCTTGATCTCTCTATATATAAATAAACATGCATTATTTGATTTCTATTTTATAATAACAACATCGTTTAAAGAGAAGTTATGTCACCATTCCTATCATAATTGTGATATTGTAATAACATAAGGTTTAAGTGTCACCATAAACTAGGTCAACGTAACCCTCACGTTGATAATATTGTCATTATACTAACATATGATATGGCGCATATAATTAACAATTTGGATGGCAAATTATTGGTTTAATAATATAGTTTACTCCATGTTTCGATGATTAAATAATTGGTTTTGATTCTATGCAGGCACTAAAGAACACGACCCTCTTGTATGGTTTGATTGAAAGGCTATGTGGTAGTCTCCTAACCAAGTGTCAGGGATATAAAACACTGCTTGAGACCAAACCCTTATCACTGTCTTTCTGCAGTTTGCGCTAGCCCTTGAGGCTGCTCTGCTTGTCCTTTCCATGGCGGTCGTTGTTCTTCCTCACTCTAGTTGTCTTGTACCTTGATGTAATGCTACAATTGTCACCAATGTGTGATTTTGAATGCCATTGTCAATGGCTATATTCTCACTCTGCACATAGTGGAGATGTTCGTTACCCTTGGCTCACTGCCTATGAAATCTCCCATTCGCTGTCTTCGTAGCTTGGTGTCTACTTTAGTTACCTTCTTTTGTTCTAGTGGTTCGCCAATGTGTGAGGTTTTTGCATTACAAGCTGTTTGGGTCTTCATTTGCACAACCTGTAGGTGACAGTGCTACGTTGAGGCTGCTTGTTGTTCTCTTCTGATAGCTAAATAATAACTTGAGTTCAAAAACTTCGTTGCCAATTTACTTTGTTGTTACTGAGGTTAATATAAGCATTGTTTAACTGACAGAGGTCTTAATACCTTGCTAGCAGGTGCTTGCCATCGTAAAGACTTTACAATGAGAATTAGATAGTCACCAACAATGGCCATGGCTCGTGGTTCGTTTTTGGGTAAGCCCCGTGGTCAAAATGTTGGATTTTTCACTCTACTAGTGTTAGGGTTGTCGATGGAATCACCCAGGGTTTTGGAAAAATCCTCCCTCGACTCGCCATGAGTTATGTTGTTGTATTGATGTTTCTACAGGTTAATGTTGTAATACTTAGAATCAAACCCTCGCTAGAGTAGACTCAGTTTATCTGAGCACTGTAATTAGTTGAATCTTTGGCTTTATGGCCGGGTTAAAGTTTGTAGTTTTTGTAATGATAGTGTTGTTTTGAAACTCATTTTTGTTTAACAGATGTCTATACTATACTCTGTGTAATACAAGGGTTTTTACCCTTCTTGAATATAATGAAGTTTATACTTTGTTTGAGTACTCTGTAAGGGTTAATAAATAAAAATTCAAGGCTGATACTTATAGTTGTAACTTAATTCTTGCTTGTTTTGATTGAAGTTATAGATCAGGGTTTGACTTCCAAAAACCCTTATTTTGATATAAATTATTCTTGTTATAATAATTATACAGTTTTTATATTTGTCCTTAAAGGAGTGTGAGTAAATTCTTATTCGTCCTTCAAAGGACTGTGAGTAAATTATATTAACTTGGTTATTAATGGTTACGTAATTTATGTAAATTTTGGTTTTTAATGTTTTGGTAATTGTAAATGTAATAATTTTAAGGGTTTTAACCCTAACATTTATTTCTGTAAATGCATGCTATTAGTAGAAGAAAAGCATGGTTTCTTTTATAAATACATTTATACATGTTGATCAGTAATGTAATTCATTTCTGTGTATAAAATTTTTAGTTGGTTCTTTAATAGTTTTTAAAAGAACTAACTTATGTTTAACCTAGGTTACTACAGTATATAAAAATACAAATAGATTACGCTCAGAATATGAGCTAGGGTTTATCCTATTTAACTTTTATAGAGTATTAATTCCTGTAGTGTTATTTTTTTAATTCGATTACTGTCATACAGTTTTCTTCACTTTGTTTTTAAGAATTATTAATTTATAAACATCACTGTTTATTGTTAATAATAATATTATTTGTACTAATAATATTATTATCTATGAATAATATATCCTCTTAAGTTTATGTTGGTATTTATATATATATTAAATAAGATTGAGAGTAGTCTATAGTAATTGTGTTTATTTAATAAAATTATTTCTGTAAGCTTACCGAAAGAAAATAAGAACTTCCCTACCTGTCAATACTCTTTACATCTATACTGTCTGTAAGTGTATAAGGACAGTTCCTTATTAATAATAACTTAAGCATAGGTTACTACTGTCTTTTAGTTATTAATACTAATAAAAGAATACTGTAATATTTATCAAGTTCTTATTTAGAGTTTAGATAGTTGCAGGTAAACTAGTTAGTACTAATGGAAAAGAGATAAACTAACAGTATTATTTTTACATCTTTTCTTAACATAAATGATAAACATTCATCTGATAATACTAGTTCTTCTATTTCAGTATAAATGTACAGTTTATAGAAGTAGATACTGTGTAGAAGAATGAATTATATACTTAAACATACCGATGTTAGTAGATAATATGATTCTTGTTTCTTTTCTGATATTTTAAATACTCAGTCTAGTTCTACCAATAAATCTACAAATAGATTAATAATATTTCTGGAAAAATACCTATCTACTGAAAGAAAACATTTCAAGACTCTGAAAAACATAAGTATTCTATTCATTCATATTCCTATCATACTTCATTCATTTAAACATACTACCTGCGCTAGAGTACGATCTGGATTACTCCAGATGGGGAAAAACACAGGTAGGATTTATTTTTCATCAAAGAATAGGTTCATCTTAAACAACTAAGATATTTCAAACTTAACAATTTACAGCATAACATATAATCATTCATTATTTATTCCCACATAGATATAAACTATAACACAAAAATTAAAAGATAATGGAACCTGTTTTTAAAGATGGATGACAACAGCAATGGGAGGTCGTTCCTCCCTACCAACTCCTAGAGAGCGCTCAAACAACGACTTCTTAGGACCCCCGAGCCTGTTCTGGTCTCCTTGGCTGGAACTAGGTGGAGCAAACAACAAAGTAGTAGTCCAAAGACTCAATACCAACTCTACACACTGCAGTAAGATCTTTCAGCTGCAAAGCTATACTAGATCACCTTCCTGTAGTTTACCCCTCAAACACCTTCCTCAAAATTTCCATTCCCAATGAATTCCTTGAAGTGCATTCACCTGAATGATTCTTCTCATGTAAGGAGAAGCCTTAGCTCTCTACATTGGGTACTTTTATTAATATTTCCTAGGTCTTTTTGGGTTAGTTGTCATTAAATGAGCCACCTGCTCTGATCCCACTTTCTTGGGGGGTCATGACCCTAAATGAAGGGAGGTTGCCACCTGCAACATAGGAAGTGTTTGAGGATGCTGCCACTTGTCTATTTGCTCTCCACCTAGTCTCCTCCACCAACTTGACCAGTAACACTCTTTTTAACGGCTCTCCCAAGCTGCTGTCTCCACTTTTATTTATTTAAAATTAAAATATTTAGAATTACATTACACATCCTTGACTCTGCTGAGTCATCATTTTTCAACCTAGCATTAAATTTAACATAATGTCTTGGAATAAAATAAAAATAAGGTAACATTATTTTACAAAATTGGGGCATGTGACAATTCCTCGGACAAGGGAAGTATGTAGTAGAGATCCTGAAGAGGTTCGGGATGATGGACTACAAGGCCATGACCACACCTATGAAATCAAACCTAAAGCTACTAAGTTTTTCTTCATCAGAGTCGGTTGATGCCACGAAGTATCGTAAGATGATTGGGTCCTTGATGTACCTAACGAACACGAGACCAAATATTTGCTTTGCTGTGAAGACCTTGAGCCAGTTCCTGACAGATCCGAGACATGTTCACTTGATTGCTGCAAAGCATATTCTGAGGTACCTAAGGGTCACAGTTGATTATGGGCTCAAGTATGAGGTGAATCAAAAGATTAACTTAGAGGGTTATGTTGATTCAAATTGGGTAGGCAGTGCCATCGATAGGAAGAGCACTGCAGGGTGTTGCTTTAGTATGGTATCAGGTGTGATCTCTTGGTTTAGCAGGAAGAAATCCTATGTGGCACTGACTACAGCTGAAGCAGAGTATGTTGTAGCTTGTTTAGCTAGTTGTGAGGCAGTGTGGCTGAGGAAGCTACTGTCTGATTTATTTGATCTCTAGTTGGATGCTACTTGTATATATTGCGACAACTAGAGTTGTGTGAAGTTGTTAGAGAACCCGATGTTCCATGACAAGTCGAAGCATATCGAGATCAAATATCACTATATCATGGATATGGTGCAGAGAGGAGCATTGAAGCTCCAGTATGTTGCGACGGACGAATAGATAGCTGATGTGTTGACTAAGCCATTGGCCAAAGTGAAGTTTGAGTACTTCAAGGAGAAGCGTGGTGTTCTCCAAATTGAGGTTCCCTCCAAGGGGAAGTGATGAGTTTGTGAGACATTCTGAAATGGTGAGAGGATTGGTTCCTTCCATGGTCAGATGCAAGGGCTTAGCCATTCTATCATGATGAGAGGATTGGTTCCTCGCATGTCAGAGATGAGTGCTAAGACATTCTGATGTGATATAAGCATTGAATGCCATTCTTGATATGGATATAAGCCCTGAATTCCATTCTTGGAATGGAGGCACCTGGTCAGTTACCAGGAATACTCAGTCTGGGACTGAGGTCCATTTTGATGTGACTATAGGATTGGTTCCTACATGATTAGATATAAGTGCAGAGCCCTTTCAACATGAACATAGGATTAGTTCCTTGCATGGTTGAATGTAAGTGTAGAGCCCTTTCGACATGTACATAGGATTGGTTCCTCGCATGGTTGAATGTAAGTGCAGATCCCTTTCGACATGGAGGATTGGTTCCTCACATGGTCGAATGTAAATGCTGGGCCTTTCTAACATTGGTTGTCAGATATGAGTGCTGGGCCTTTTCGATAGGGTTATGGGATGTGTTCCCCAATGTTTAGATGTGAGTGCTAGGTGTGCCTTTCTGATGTGATTATAGGATTGGTTCCTACATGATCAGATGTAAGTGCTGGGTGGGCCATTTTGACTTAGGGTCAGATATAAGTGATGGAAAATACCTACATGGAGGCTAGGCCTAAAACCACCATGAAAAAGGGCTAGCTCTATCAAAATTCCTATGACGAGAAGAATTAAGAAATAGCACCCATAATGATGATCCAACAGAGATCTTCCAGAACCAGAGATGATCCAGATTGAGTGATGATCCAGATCCAGTGATGATGATCCAGATCGAGTGATGATCTAGATCCAGTGACAATGATCCAGATCCAGTGATGATCCAGATCTAGATGAAGATGACGAGGACTCAATGATGATCTAGATGATACAAAGAAGAAGACTTATGCTGATAAATTGTGTCGAGAGAATACCTTCCTAGTTAAGAGGGAGTGTTGATGTATTTGTAAATTCAGAATGTATTCACTTGTATATTTCATATATTTTACCCCAATGTTTATTCAGGAAGTGTCTGTAATGTATTTGAGTCATGTCATGCCCCGATGTTCCTACGAGAGATTCAATAATGTAAACAAGTCATGTCAAGTAATTGTGGGTAACCCTCCTATTATTCAAGGGTTAAAGTCCCCACAGTTGTGGGGCCCTAGGGTTATTAGACTCTCCTAGAGAAGTCAGCCCTAGGTGAGTTATTGTAATTTGGGGCAGAAGTCCCCACCATTCTGTTAAGGATAACCCTCCTTGTTGGTCGGAGGAGGGAAAGTACCAACAAGTTGTGGGGCACTAGGGTTATTAGACTCTCCTAGAGATGACGACTATAGTAAGTAATTGTTAAGTGAGGCTGAAATGTTGGAGTGGACATTAAGTGAATGAAAGAATATAAATAGAGAGTGAGCCTCTTTATTTATCACACACACAATCACTCATTGGGGCGCATGAGTGAGAGAGAGAAGTTGATGGGATAAGAGAGAGTCTACTACTATCAGG
>LPNX010234034.1:65662-133473 GCA_001517045.1 Pseudotsuga menziesii | reverse complement strand
GTCCAACAGGAATTTGGGGGGGGGGGGGGGGTGCGGGGGTTGGAAAGACCCCCCCAAAAGTCTTGTTGGACTTTTGGACATTTTTTTTCAAGGGGGTGTTGGAAAGAACCCCCCAAAAAATTCAAACATGACTTGGACTTTTGGGACGTTAGTGCAGATCTACCCTCAATAAATATTTAGCTGTCGAAACTCGCATTATGGATAGTTTTCCTCGATGTCGCAAAATTCTGTAGGGCCCTCCACATTGAACAATGAGGATTAAAAAGAGGTGGAGATATTAGATCATGAAGGATTTCGTGATGGGAACATGCATGCAAGATAGGAAAGATGTAGATCATGAAATCCAGTAGGATCCACACCAATGAATGGTCCAGATTCACCGTAGACTCAAATCTATGGATGAAATGTTTTTCACGATGCAAGGATGCGAGGGAGAGAAAGAATACAGAGCTTGCGAAAGGCGGATAAAAGGATAACTAGATGAATGATCCAGATCTGATCGGGTGAGGATCTACATCCTATAACCTCTTCACAAATATAAGATGCCCACTCTGAATATGCATTTCAAATCATGGAATTAGTAAGGAAACAATAAATCAACAGTTAAAAAGGATCCATGGCCAGATCGATGGTTGAGATATAATTTCAGAATGTGAGCTGCATAGAAGATGAAGGCAAAGACAAAATGGAGGTAGAATAATGAAATCAAAATAGCACAGAATATCAATGGTGAAAAATAGATCAGGTAGAAACAGAAGGCTGAGAAATGTCTCGATCACCAAAGATGCAAGAGAGTTAAGAATATGGAAAATCATAAAAGACAATACATTATTTTATTCGCTTGCATCGGTAGAAGAAGACGACAAATAATACAGAAGGATCCAATTCCTACAGTGTCCATCAACCAATTGTCAAACACCAGGTAGTTCCTTTTTGTTCCCCCTGAAAGTTGTATAAAGGGATGAAATGGAAAATATAGAAACTCATGGCTTAGAGTATCAAAAAGTAGAACTGTTGGATTATAGGAATGTTGATGTTTTTTACCTTGTCCTTTTAAATGGGCCCATTAAAGCTGTGAAACGAAAGTTGAATTTTCTATGGGACCAGGGAATAGACCTTCATAAAATATATCAATCATTTTTTCACCTTTTTGCTACTGAAAAAACCCATGGTTTCTTGGAATTTGTGGATTGGTGTGTAAACAACTATTCTCTATCAGAAAGAGTCATAATGAACCTTGACTTCTCCATCACTCTGTGTCCTGTTGGCTGTTACTTCCTCATTCGTTAGGCAAACCCTGTCTGCCCCTGAAGATATTACATTAAAGGCTAAAGACTACAATGAAGAGTCTATACTTCGATGTTTTAAGGAGTCCACCATTGAGAGAAAGCAAGATTTTTTTAAAAGATGTTCCAAGCCATAAGACAAGTCATCCAGCCCATCATTCCCAGTTGATGCAACCCTTTTTAACGAAGAAACCAAGTGTGTAGTAACCATGTTATGTAAATTTTTGGGTCTAGACATAGATAAATACATCCCTGAAACCCTTATGACTCTTCTCTTCATTTTAGCAGTTGTCCTGTTGAGTCAAAAAAACCTAGTTAGTCATTACAAGTGTCATGCATTATATTTTATGAGTTATTAGCCGAGAATAGTCATTGTTAGCTAATAAACTTCAACAAGACCAAGAATTTTAGGTTCAAGTCATACCTATTGAAGATGTTCCTTTCTTTCAACAAGGAAAATCTACAGCTACCAGAAATGGTATTAACAGATGAAATGTACATAGATTATACCAAGTTCATGAACTTCCTCATGATAGATATTTATGCTTCCATTTTCCAAAAGAGGCTACCCCAAGTGCTGCCATAGATATGGGATCTATTGCAAGCTTCTACATAAAAGAGAACAAGAGATTGGTTCTTGTATAAATATGGAGCAGTGATTAGACTGTATGGTTTCACTCAGTAACCTTACATGTTACCAGCCTTCCTGACTCCAAGATTTTTCTCAATGGATTTCATCAGACAAAAGTTGTTCATAGATATTGAACACTTCCTAAAATATAAGAAGTCCACTAACATCAAATACCCTTGGGCTGTAGGTCCATTCACCATCACAAATAAGGGTGCTTTTCCAATGGTGGAAGGTTTACTTAGAGAGTTAGTATTTGATAAAGAACCCACAATCAACTATGACCCTCACTGGGTTATCTCAAACAGGAGAAAGGATCAAAAGAGAAAGCATTTTAAACACAAAGAGGTTGTGGGATTGGAAAAAGATGCTAACTGGTCTAATTATCCAAAGGAGGCCCCAAATATTTTGACTTATATGAATATCCAAGATCTCGTATAGGAGAGGTTGTCTCTTTATTTCCTGATATATCCAATTTGGTTGTTGTACTCGAGAGCATTACTCCATTGGCTAGTCAATCAGAAGGGAAGAATAAAATATATTTTCTTGAGGAAATGGATATCGATGAGGAGGACACTACCGAAAATCCCAAAGGTAGAAGGTTGAAACTGAAGGACAACTTGTCCTAGATACAAATTTATACAAAGGTAAGAGGAAAATGAACATATCAAGCCCTCCATTTGAGGTAAAAGAGTATACATTTGCAGATAGTACTCTTGTCGATTCCTATTCCCAATCAAAGAACAAAGAAAAGTTAGTGGGTAAATACAAAGGAATCAAAGACATAACTTCATAAGAGAATTTGAAATTATATTCTTAAGTAATAAATATTTATAATCAAGATGTGTCTTTGGTTTCAGTCGGGGATTATGTCCAAAACACTTTGAGCTTGTCCTTGGAAACCAAGAACAAAGTTGCTAAAGTAAAAATGAACCTAGATGATATCCCCATACCTGACATGATTCATTTGCACAAGAAGACATGAGATATCTTGTTTACTCAATTGTTGAAGATCACTCTGGAATTATCCAAGTTACAGACCCTCAAAGGTAAAATTGAGAACCAATTGAGGCAAAAAAAGGTGGAAAATAAGGCCCATCAAACACAGATAAAGAAGTTACAAACTGAGCTACTGGCTGTTGGAGGCCAATCTGATGAGGGAGATGGGATCCAAAGGTTGCTAGATGAGAAAGAAAAATACATTCAATTGTTATAAAAGAAGATTCTCATACCTACCACCTAGCTAATACAAGGTCCTGAACTAGCAGAGATAGAAAAATAGAAGGAGAACCTGAATAATCAGCTCAATGATTGTCGAGAAAAATTATTGAAGTTTGTTGATAAAGAAAATCAATGGCAAAAGGACATGGCCTTGGTAATACAAAGTGAGAAATCCATGAAGGAAAAGTTTGAAGAAATGGAAAGAAAGTTGCAGGAGAAGGAAAATGATCTAGAATTGGGGATCATTCCTCTTGTGGATGGATCTAGTGAATAGTGCATAGTCCTAGCTAAGTCACGGGTAAGTCTTAAAGAGTTAGAAATCACTGGTTTGAAGAACCAGAATAAAAATTTGGAGGACATAGCTGGAAAGAGAGAACTAGAAAGGAAGAAATTGGAAGAAAAATGTAAGGAACTAGTGGATAAGAACAACAAATTGACAAAACAAGTTACAGGACAGTCAGTCTTACAGGGAGAAAAACATCTCATCTGGGATGTACTGATAGTAGAAGCAACCAAGCTCAAGCCTTATTTAGATTTTATTCTTAGTAAGGATATTGTTACACAAGTTGATAGAAAAAATTCTTTGATAGTAAAACATGTGTTAAATAAGAATCCTATTAACACAGCTAATAATGCAATCAAGTTTTTGAACAACTTGACATACGAGGAAATAAAGAAAGAAAATATCCAAGATAGGGTTTTGGTTATCATATGGGTAAGAAAAGTGGTAAATAAATATCATCATTTGGAAATGGTTCAAGTGAAAATTGATGTCAAACATCATCAAATCAAGGAATTCACTGAACTGTTTAATCCTTTATTTAGAAGAGGAATTCATTTCTTTTAGGAAGAGAAAGGAGTAATGTGGTCTAATAAAGAATACAATGACAAGTTAATCAGTTGCAGATTAGATCATAGACAGTTTCATGACATTCAACATCAATCCTTGTATATAAAAACAACGATTGATAAATTAACTGGAGATTTTGGGATGTTGTTTTACTTCAAATCCATATGTATGAAATTGCCAGAGTTCTCTTATGCTGAAAACGTAGAGCTCATCGTAATAACGAAGGAGATGATCAGTCTAGATCTGCCAACTACTAATCAATGGAAACTAGTTGATAACTATGAGAAAAGTAAATACATGTTGCACCAATAAAAACATGAATCCATGACAAGGATCAAAGAGACAACTGTAGAAATATCAAGCGAGCTAGGATCCTAAATATGCTTTATTGTTTGTGAGAGAGACCTCTCTAGAAACGGAGAAGCGAGCTCCCTTTCTTAAAGTGGTTCTGTTGTTACCTCGGGGTCCAAAGGAGGAATATTGGATAGATTTTGAGATTTTATGGATTAGGGATGAGGACTAGTGTACCCCATTTGGTGTTGTAAACATTTTACATTTCATTAATAAATTTTTATACTCTTAGGTGTAATATGTATGGTGAATTATACTATTTAATACATATGAATTATGTATTTGTTGCATTCAATTATGTTTGGTATATTATTGTTCTATTATAATTGCTTTTTCTTTTCAAATAAAATTTTCATTATATATGAAATTTGTAAGTTTGAAACGATAATATACATTTCCTAGCATGTGGGTTATTGTGAAGATGCTTCTATATTATCTTCAAACTGTCTGAAAAACCTGTTATTATGGCCTTCTAAATATGGTTGGATGCACCATACAACACTCTAGAGATCCACACTCTCAGAATATTTTTATCATCATCCTATGAGCTGTGGCGGGAATTTACCTAAGCCCAGTTATGCATATTTTACCAATAATTCCATACTTGGACAATTTTTTATCTTCTCCTAGGCTTGGTCTAATTTCCCTAAACCACATTTTTGGTAGATCCATAAATTCTTCTTCAGGCTCTCTTTGGAAAAACTAATACCATGGTTGAGTAGAAAAAATACATCCTACAATATCCCCATGTGGTGTGAGCATTTTCTTCTACACACAATTTTTGGCAGGAATCCTCTTAAGGATACTTGGACCAATTTTCCCATACTTGGCCAATTTCCTGATTTTCACTATGTTGTCGTATTTCTTCAAAATGATGTCATAATGCAACAATGATTTAAAATTCATGCCACATCATAATCTATGCCATTCCATGCCATGTAGGAATCATCCTTAGTGCAGGCATCAACCTTAATGCTGGCATCACTTAGCCCCTTTACAACAACACTTAGCCATTTTTTATGTGTCTTTAGTATGCAAAATAACATTTTTCTTCTATTTTGGCAAGTTGATATTTTCCTTTATATGATCACCATAAGAAAAACCAAGAGCATGGCTAGATATGCATTTTAATAATGAACATGACCATATCATCTGATGAATTTTATCATCAAAAGAACACCCCCTTGTGGGCATTTCCAAATGGTCTCTCAAACTCTTTGTCTAACACTTAACTAGTTCTCTTCAAACCCTGGGTCACTGAGGTGATTTCATTTTTCCTTCAAATTTGGCAAGTGAGATACTCAATGGGTAGATGCCAACAAGGTGAATCCATCAAGACCAATTTCATCTTCTAGAGCTTCTTTCTCTCTCCTCGATGGGAATTTTTCTGGAGCAATGCAAATATGGTTGAGAGACACTTTTGGGAGATTGATATCTTCTTCCTGAAAGACCTTTTGGTCAGGCTAATGATATGCACCATACAAAATTCTAGAGATCCACTCTCAAAATATTTTAATCATTATCCTATGAGATGTGGTAGGAATTTCCTTTAGGCCAGTTATGCAGATTTTACCAATAATTCCATACTTTGACAATTTTTGATCTTCTCCTAGGCTTGGTCTAATTTCCCTAAACCACATTTTTGGCAAGTCCATAAATTCTTCTTCATGGTATCTTTGGAAAAAATGATACCATGTCGAGTAGACAAAACAACAGCCTATAATATCCCCATGTGTTGTGGGCATTTTCTTCAACACACAATTTGTGGTGAGCATCCAATTAAGGCTACTTGGACCAATTTTCCCATACTTAACCCATTTCCTGATTTTCACTAATTTGTTTTATTTCTCCAAAATGATGTCATAATCCAACAACAATTTCAACTTCATGCCACATCATCATCTATTCCATTCCATGCCATGCGTCCATCATCCTTAGTGCAGGCATCAACCTTAATGCGGGCATCACTTTTACTCTTTACAACACTTAGCCATTTTTCCTTTGTCTTTAGAATGCAAAATAACATTTTTCTTCTATTTTGGTAGGTTGATATTTTCCTTATCTGATCACCATAAGAAAAACCAAGAGCGTGGATAAATAACCATATCAACAATGAACAAGACCATATCATCTGGTGAATTTTATCATCAAAGGAACACCCCCTTATGGGATATACCAAAATACGAAGCACCGGTTACTGATATACCATCATGAGGAGGGATTGATGAAGTGACATATGTCAATTCCACACACCGTAAGGAAACTCGAAGCTAATTTCAAGTGATGACGGGGGTCACCTCCGCCATTGATACCATGACGTCACCACAGAAGGGAGGTGTAGTTGGAATCACCACACAATAAATTGGATCAAAAGCCCATGTGACCATTTGTGTTGTCATAATGCTACTTGCTAATGGAATGTGTGAGGATTTGACAGACTCAAGGTGAACTCAAATTCTAATGATGATTCAATAATAGCCTGGATCATTATAAGGCCACGATCAGAGTTTCCCTAACATATAGAGTGGGTGAATACTGGTAAAGAACAGGGGGGACTAATGGTTGTTCTGCTAAGGATCCTAGGGGTCTTGATATGGGATTTGTAATAACTGTTCTTCTTGGAAATCCTGTTGTTCAAAGTGTTTTATTTACCATTGGGTGCTTCCTGGAAATTCAGTCATTTATAGATATTCATGCAAAATAAACACCAATCATTAAGGTAGAGATGTTGATTACATTAGAAGACCTTCTGATGCTGGTAAGGGAAATGTAAAGACGTTCATTACATTAGAAATAATTTATGATGCTGGTAAGAGAAATGTTGTCTTGATAAGATGCAACACCACTGCAAAAGCAGTTCCTAGAGTTTATGGTCCTAAGAACATCTCGTTGAAGCCTCCAGACAAGGCCATGGACTCCATTACCATGGTGCATAGTATCCATTTCTAGGAATGGTCGATCTGAATGAATGTTCAGAATGGGGGAGAAAATATCGGAGGTCTTTGTCATCATTGTCCTTACTGCAAATTGCCAACTCTAATGAAGGTGATGACAAATCCAAAGAGGTGTTGCACTGGCATATCCTGTAGGAAGGATCTGGTCCCGGTAGAAGAATAAGACAAAAATGACAAGCCCATCAAGGATTTAGTACTATTGATAAATGGGGCTATCTTCTCCAAGTTTGTGCAAATAATAGTGTTACTAGGAGATATAGATATCAGACAAAAATCCAAACACAGAAGGAGCATAAACCTTCCTGCCAGTTGTGAACACAGGAAGAACATGACTATCAAACATAGAATGAACATAAAGGTTAGAAGTAGAAAAGGTCACGGGGCTAATTCAACCTGTACACAAGGAGGTGCACAACAGGAATAAAACTATTAGCGAAGCTCTGGAACATCACTATCGAAGCAAGTGAGCACGCATCCCAAATGCCACATTGGTATTTTTGATCCACCATGGCTGTCACATCATATTTCCTTTTGTAGGTGTAAATCGTGGTGAATCCACCACCTCAAGAAGCATGTTAAGATTCATTATGATGATTTCGGGATTTGATCCCCAAATTTTGTAACAAAATTGGTTGTTTTGTACAACATAAAAGGTCCTAGCCTCAATTAAGTTAAGAAATCAACTTACTATTATTGTTAATTATTGCATATGAATTTTTTTATGGATGCAAGCTTATTCCTTTAAATATTAAATTTTGGTCATTTCGTTATTCTTGGTACAATGTGGAAAATAAATTATATTATGTGGTTTTTTTTGTAAATGTCTATTTTTGGAAATAGAAGGAAATAGAAGGATAAACTAATTTACAAAAAAAACTTAATGAAAATATGATAGATAGACAGCTCATTCCACATATTCACAATACATCATCTCATTTCACATGCAATGAAGATTATATAATACTGATGTATTACAAAATAAAAAATTGTGCCCATGGTATATAATGGCAACTTGTGCCCAAAATTTTAATTAAATGTAAAGATTAATCCCGAATTACAAAAAATGTATAAACTATGTCCTGATCTAAGTATAAATATTCAATAAATCAACTATTCTCAGTTGATACAACATCATTGAAATCACTAGTCACACAGTATAACCACTAGTTACATAGTTCAATGTCATCCTTATGCCAAGGAATGAAGCTCAACAAAGCATCTTCTAGATTACATAATGCACTACTCGGACATGCTAGAGATTGTTTTTCAAATAGAGTATCTAAAACTTCTGTCAGATTCACAATACAATATCCTTTTCCAACATGGACACACTGTACCATTGCACAATGGGTCAGTCTTGCATGTTTTCTTAGTTGCAACTTTGACCCTTGAGTTTAATGCAATGAGAAACCATTTCTTTCCTTCCAGCCCCAATTGGGAAGTTGGTGTCAACTCATTAGCATTATCTTGACCCTGCAAATAAATGAGACAAACTAAGATGCATGGAAATAAGAATTTAAACATTGATGATCCTAGATTTAATAATTACAATCTTACCTGAATTGGTGTTTTCATTTTGTCAATTTGTAGTTTCGATGGAACCATTGGTGTTCTATGTACCGAATGTCGATCATATTTTAATGCATGACTCTGTACCCAATAGACAATGATGTCTAATATATTGATAAAATAAAATAAAATTGAACTAAATTAGTTAAATTTTCAATACTTACTAGGGATGATGGAGTATGCATTGAATTTAATTTATTTTGTATTAGTTTGTTCATAGCGGTTGTTATGTCCCCTGTATTACTCTGTCAAGGCAACAAAATTTAATATATATATATTCAAAATATTAAGATAAAATTTTATTTAAAATAATAATTAAACAACTAACCTCCACCACATGCGTGATTTCAGCATGAGCATTTTGTACAGTAGGACACTGTTTATATGAGCAATCAGATATTGGAATTTAGATTATTGGTGTGAAAATATGTATATTGAGACAAGAGTAAAGAATTGGACACTAACACTTTCTTTGTTGACCACATGTTCTCTCTCCATATATTCCACTATTTTCAGTAGTTTCGTTATTGTTGTTTTCAAAGATGTGATTTGCTCTATTTTTTCTTTCACTGTAGGTTGGATTACAGTTAGCGCCTCCTTGTATGGAATTTTTCCAAAAATGTTAGTTGGTGTAACTCCTAAGCCAACGCCACGACATCGTCCTCTTGCATCAACCCTCAGTACCTTAGCAAGGGCATCATCCCTAGTTGCAAATTCTTAAGATGCAACTTATACTTGTGCTTGTTTAATTTTTTGCTAACATTGACATACAATTAAATCATATCATAGAGGAAAACATTTCCAAAATGTAAAATGAAATTTTAATCAATATCTAAATTAAAATGTTGAGAACATACTATTGTTTCTCCTACAGCTGGTGTGATTGGAGTGCCATCCTTCTTTTGATGGCACTTATTCCATAAGTCTTCCTTAGTAATGCTTGTAGTTGTATCATCCAAGGCTATATATTTTTTCTAGTTGCAACAAGTAAAATAGTATGGAACTAAGTTGTGAAATTACAATGAAACTAAAAGATATGCTAATATTTCTCATATCAGATAAAATATCATCACAATTGTTTACCATATCATCTTCGACCCATTGATAACCTTGACGTCCAGAGGTGTGCAAGTCCCTCTCCTTTTCTCTATTTTCCTTGTTTTTTTCCTTATATCTTAGAAATCAATTGAAAATAGCATATATAAGTCAACATTACAAGACAATAGACATTCTAAAAAACTTGATTATATAATATGTGAACTTTTTTCTTACCAGGAATTCATCAGTGGCTCGTGATAGGATGAATTGTCTCCACACTGTCTGACTTATCCTAATTGGAGGATCATTTTTTAATCTTTCCTCTGTTGACTCATAAGGGTCACAATATTTTTTGGTCAAACAATATCTATGACTTTTTGCCTTATGGCCAATGGATTTCATACAATATTCTTTAAGGACCAGAGGGATTATGAATTTTTCCTGCAACATACAAGAATTGCATTTTTAGATGTCATACATGGTTTGAAAATAAACTTTGAAATCATCCAAAAATACAAATTTTGAAAAAAAATACACGTAATTCCTAATACGCACATTAATAATGTTCCACAAATCCTCTTTTAATTGATCTGAAACCTTCCTCCAATCAGAATAATTGATTGGAACCATTTCCCTTGCGAGCACACCTAGTAATGAAGATAGCTTCACGGAGTTTGGACCAATTGGTTGGTTACTTTCATTGATATGAATTTCGATCATTTCCTCCAAATTATTGATTTCTACACATTTAGTTGCTCCTCTACCTTTCTTCTTGACTTTCTTTGTCGATTCTTGTGCACAGGGATCTTCACCTTGTATAGTAATATCTCATTGGCATTGTTCTTTGTGAACATCTTCTATAAAATAAGGCAACGCAAAGGTGTTATGGATTTCTAAGTCATAAAATTTTATTTATGAAGAACTAAAAAATTATACATTAATGAGCTTACCTTGTTCTTCATGTTGCTCCGCCTCTTTTTGTGTCGAGGGATATTCCCCTTCTACATTGTTATCCATATGGCATGGTTGTTTGTGAACATATTCTATAAAAGAAGGGCACATAAAGGTGTTATGGATTTCTTAATCATAATATTTATAGTTATAACAAACCAGAAAAATATGAATTAATGGGCTTATCTTGTTCATTTTCCTCCTCCTCTTGAAAAGAGGAAAATGTATCTTTGTCATTCGCTTCTTTGTTAGGACTAGTAGAGTCATTCAAAGGCATATAAGGTGTAATATTCTTTTCTATTATTTTTATTTTCCCCTTCTTTGTAACTATAGCCAAGAATGTTATTAAACATATGCCTAACATCATCATACAATAAAAATAAGCATTATACTGCATAAGGAAATACATTGTTCTATTTCACATATTTACCTTGTGAGATGCATGTCCCTTTCTTTCCCATTTCATCATTTTGATGCGTTCTTTTTGAAAATTTCATAATCATATTTTTTTGATTCCGTGTCATAACTTGCTTTATCTGTTTTTTTTAAATGATTAGAGTACAATGATTAGCCATAGCCTATTAGATTGTTATTAAAGTACAAAGTAATATGTTCTAACAATTCAAATTAAATAAAAGTAGTATTCCCATTTGTTGTGATGGGGAATTTTGTTTTTTGCAAATAACTCATAGATGTAACCTCTTGGGTGGCTCAGCGATAGTTTTATTAATATAAAAACTACTCGTTTATATTAAAAAAATAAATTAAATAAAAATAAAGATATACTTCAATCACAAACAATCACTTAGTGCCATGTCTCCACTTGTACAAATCTTGCATAACCAAAAAAATAAATTCTATCAGCACTCAATTGCTAACTAAAAGTTGTTTAGACGATTAATCTATTTAACAAGTTTCAAAAGTAAAAGGGAAGACTATTTGTAAGGACTATCTGCTGAAAGGAACCGATGTCATAAATTGAGAGAGAGAGAGAGAGGGTTAGAGTGTTGTAGGCTTAGGTTAGACACATTCCAACAAGATATATCAATCTCAAAGAGTGAAGAGCCCTCAGCCGTAGAGGCTTTAGGAAGGAAAAGGTTTACACAGATAGCCCCAAAGATGAACATTGTAGCATACTTGAAGTAGTGGGAAAGTGCAGTCCAACTCTAGTGGTCACAAAACAATCACAACCTAGCTAAATGAATGTCAAACAGTCCACGACTCAGCTAGGAAGAGCCACCATAATTCATGGTCAACCCTAGACGAAACAAAAAAATTTACAAATTTTTTTAAAATTTTGTAGCATAGGAACCACTATTTTTATTTATGTCAATAAAGAAACCACAGAATGTGTATTATGCTTACTAAGCATATGATAAAATTTTATACAAAATGCAGCGCAAAATGCGTATTACACTTGAAATTTTGTAGCAGAGGAACCACTATTTTAATTTCTGTCAATAAAGAAACCACATAATGTTTTCATTATTTGTTGTTTTCACGAAAGCATTGATAAAATACCCACAATAACATAGAAAACGGAACACAGAACAAGAATGGAGTGAAACTTAAGTTACGCCTCACGTAGTTCACCTCACGCAGTTCACCTCAATATATCCCAACATCTTAGCTTCAGATTTCGTGGTGTTGAATACTATAATCAAAGCAAGTAAACGCTGACCTATGCAAAAATAAAATGCTGCCCTTCCCTGAAAAAGCTATTCGTGGGAGATAAAATGTGAAAAGTTATGTTACGGGTCCCAATTTGTTTTTATTAATTTTTTTGTTTTTTGTTTTTTTTGGTAAATTTTTTTTTTTTTTGGGGTATAGATATAAAAAACAATTTAGTTTTCTCCTAAGGTTTTTCAATGAAAAGGGTAAGGACCCTGGTTCTAGGAGTCATGTAGGTGGACCAAAGGAAGGAAGGAGGGAACCAAAGAAATGAATAAAAAAGAAATGA
This sequence comes from Pseudotsuga menziesii, assembly GCA_001517045.1. Classification (NCBI taxonomy): domain Eukaryota; kingdom Viridiplantae; phylum Streptophyta; class Pinopsida; order Pinales; family Pinaceae; genus Pseudotsuga; species Pseudotsuga menziesii. The sequence continues at coordinate 120,665 of LPNX010234034.1, read as the reverse complement.
AATATTAGCCTATTGTGGTGGATGACATGAAGTTAAATAATGTAATAAGCATGGATTCTAAGGAATTGAATGTGAGTTTTATTTTTAGAAGGATGGGGACAATGAGTTCGTTTCAATAGATTCAAGTGCAGTAGAAATCAGTTTTAGCTTACCACATAAGGGGTTTCATTTTCATCTCAAGTTAGATGTTGAGGTTACATCCAAACATAGTATTATTTCTAGTAGGTATCTACTGTATTTATACCTAGGGATAATAGAATAATGGGAAGAGATATACGGTGTTACATTTAATCTATATTCTCTCCATAAGTTTGACAATTCAATACACTGGTTAAGGTACTACTTGGAGAAAACCTACAAGAAGTTATATAATCCTTTTTAATATTAAGGATGTGTGTCACTAACTATTCCAATCATATGCAATTCTTATAAATATAAAGGGAATTTAAACCATTAAACTATGTCTTTTAGACCAGTATTATACCACTGAAACTATTCTCCTCATGAAAATCTGATAACTTGCTTGATAGACCATATGAATATGATGTGACCCCCATCTCCTTATAAGTATAAGTTTTAACCTACAATGTCAACCATCCATCTCTTTATAATTATCAAACAAATTATAGGTATATACCTAGTATTGTAGGTGTTTGATAGAAAGGACACCTTCCTAATTCCTACAACACTTGTTATATGAATTAGTGAACCATGACAATCTTGTAGCTAGATCAGAGATGAATATGGCTATATAGATCCAAAATTTCATTTAATATATCCTTAAGTATTCCCTTAACCATCATCCCTAATTAAAAATGATTGACCCCAAATGAAGTAACATATAATACCTTGAATAATGGGCATTGCGAAGGAGGCAAAGTTGTCATTTATCCTGCACTAGTGGAGCATATGAAGGAAAATGGTTGTGAACCAAATATTCATACTTACAATCCTTTGATGAATGTATTTCATAAGTAAAATGACTTGATACAAATAAGGAGTTTGAGAGGGTATACCATGAAATAGACCATGTATATTAGCCTATTGCGGTGGATGACATGAAGTTAAATAATGTAATAACCATGGCTTATAATGCATTGATTGTAAGGTTTATTTGTAGAAGGATGGGAACAGTGAGTTTGTTTCAATGGTTTCAAGTGTACTAGTAATTAATTTTAGCTTACCATATAAGGGATGTCATTTTTATCTGAGGTTAGATGTTGAGGTTACTATGTCCAAACATAGTATTATTTCTAGTCGATATCTACTACATTTATACCTAGGTGGATTTAATGGTTACTTGATCAAATTACATATATATAATTCAAGGTTCCATTTCAATAAGTAAGGATACCATAATGATAAAATAATTGTACTAAATTAGTCTATTTCCATAGACTCTCTTATGATTCTACACAATATATTTTCTCTTTGATCTGCTATTTGTAACTACTAGCATGATATCACTCATTATTGTTTCTTTCCTTACAAAGATATCTATCATATGCATTCAAACAATTATCTCTTGTTTTTTTCTTGGTTGGATTTATGATATCTCTTCTTATGGAGATCATATGAGGTAAAATGTATATGGTGGCATGCCTTACAATTATACTTTCTTAATTGGCATATCAATTAGGTAACCAGGGATATTAGAATAATGAGAAGAGATATACATTGTTACATTTAATCTATATGCTCTCGATAATTTTGACCATTCATTAATACATTGGTTAAGGTCCTACCTGGAGAAAACCTATAAGAATCTATATAGTCCTTTTAAATATTAAGAATTTGTATCATTATCTCTTCCAACCATATGTAATTATTATAAAGATAAAATGAATTTGAACCATTAACCTATGTTTTTAAGACCAGTATTCTACCATTAAAACTATTCTCCTAATGAAAATATGATAAATTGCTTAATGGACCATATGAATATGATGTGACCCCCATCTCGTTATAAGTATAATTTTTAACCTACAATGTCAACCCTTTGTATCTTTATAATTATCAAACAAATTATAGGTATATACCTAGTATTGTAGGTGTTAATGATGGAAAGGACACCTTTCTAATTCCTACAACACTTTTTATATGAATTAGTGAACCATGACAATATTTTATCTAGATCAGAGAAAAAGATGGCTATATAGATCCAAATTCCATCTAATATAACCTTAATTATTCCCTTAACCATCATCCCTAACTGAAAATGATTGACACCAAATGAGGTAACATATACTACCTTGAATAATGCACATTGCAAAGGAGGCAAAGTTGTCATTTATCTTGCACTAGTGGAGCATATGAAGGAAAATGGTTATGATCAACCAAATATTCATACTTACAATCCTTTGATGAATGGATTTCACAAGGAAAATGACTTGATACAAATAAGTAGGTTGAGAGGGTATACCATGAAATCGACCATGTATATTAACCTATTGTGGTGGATGACATGAAGTTAAATAATGTAATAGCCATGGATTATAATGCATTGATTGTGAGGTTTATTTGTAGAAGGATGGGGACATTGAGTTTGTTTCAATGGATTCAAATGCACTAGTAATCAATTTTAGCTTGCCACATAAAGGATGTCATTTTCATCTGAGGTTAGATATTGAGGTTACACTATCCAAACATAGTATTATTTCTAGTCGATATCTATGCATTTATACCTAGGTGGATTTACCTGTTACTTGATCAAATTAATTATATATCATTCAAGGTCCCATGTCAATAAGTAAGGATACTATAAGGATAAAATAATTGTACTAAATTAGTCTATTTCCATAGACTCTCTTATGATTCTACACTATATATTTTCTCTTTGATCTTCTATTTGTAACTACTGGCATGATATGACTCATTATTGTTTCTTCCCTTAAAAAGATATCTATCATATGCATTCAAACAATTATCTCTTGTTTTTTTCTTGGTTGGATTTATGATCTCTCTTCTTATGGATATCATATGAGCTAAAATTTCTATGGTGGTATGCCTTACAAATCTACTTTCTTAATTGACATATCCGTTAGGTAACCAGGGATATTAGAATAATGAGAAGATATATACAATGTTACATTTAATTTATATGTTATCCATAAGTTTGACAATTCAATACATTGGTTAAGCCCCTACTTGGAGAAAACCTACAAGAACATATATAATCCTTTTAAGTATTCAGATTTTTTATCATTACCTCTTTGAACCATATGCAATTCTTATAAAGATTAAAGGAATTTGAACCATTAACCTATGATTTTTAGACCAGTATTATACCATTGAAACTATTCTCCTAGTGAAAATCGGATAACTTGCTTGATGGACCATATGAATATGATGTGACCCCCATCTCCTTATGTTGGGCACCCAATATGCAAGTGAATTACAGCTAACATACAGAGTGTGCAATATTTATTGTCAACCTAGGGAAGTCTTGTATTTCAAGGATAACATGCACAATATATGCTTAAACACTTAATTGCTACAAATGAAAAATCCTATTCTCTGTTCAGCTATGATCATGCCAAGAATCCACTTAATCTAGTTTACCTTCTAAAAGATAGAGTCACAATTACCTTCTACTGTTCTTGATCTAGAAATTGAAAGCTTTATGAATTCATATATAAATTACTTTTGCAGAAAATGAAGTCCTGTTTATCAATCAATCTAATGATTCACCCAACTATCTTGATCTAATTACTCTAGAAATTCAAAAGATAGAAATTGGAATTAGATCTTTCTAGAAATTCAAGGTACAAAAATTGAGTGCAACTAATCTAGGAATTCAAGGTACAGGAATAAAGTTCTGTGATTATGAAAACAAAGGAACAACTTGCAAGGATATACAGAAACAATAATTAAGGGGTTTGGGGATGTACAGGGCTGTTCAACTACCACACAATTGCATAAGAAATATTATCTACATAGTCAACTGTTTTACCATGCCACTACAGCTTTCCAAGAGACACAATGAATAACACACTGTCAATCCACAACTGTTATAGCTTCCTATGGAGAAATGAAATTAAACATAACATCACACGATAGAATAAATAAAATGCCTAATCTAACTCAACAATACCTGTGGGAAGGCGGGCCCAGCCTTCACATAGAGATGCTGGATGAACACACGTTAAAAACCCTTAGATTTGAAGTAACTCTTTGTATTAAAAAGGCAGATCAATTACACAACTCTTAGGAACAGCTAATACAATGAATTGGATACGGGTTCAACCCCTGGCTCAAAACAATTCTCCATATTTATACAACCTAAATCATAACATCCTATCCCTATTATTGGGAAGCCATGAAGATCTCTGATCTTCAGGCACCCTAAATTACAACAGCTGTTACAAACGTGGAAGGATGAAAGATAAGAAATATAGGAAAACTGTTAATCGACCCAGGAGTAATGATATCTTCAGATCATAGTTATACACGATTAGCAACGCATTGTTGACCTCCAAATCTGACGCATTCTGTTGCAGCTATCTTTGTACAGCTTTTCCTGGGATAATACACTAGGACCGCATTCCTTGGGAAATGGTAGGATGGATGGTGATCAGCTTGACCAATGGATGCCCATCCTTTTCATAGCATGTTCATCTGGATCTTCCTGCAGTCTATATACCTTAAAATACCTTTATAAACCATTATATGTTAGCAAATTCAGAGATATAAAGATTTAATTACCACAATCATAAGTATTAATAAAATAAGACAATAACCATTCATACCTTGGTGGATTGAAGAGTAGAGTGAGGGTAAAACATTTATTTGGAATGCTCAATGGGGTAGGATAGGGAAAAAAGGAGTGAATAAGGATGGTCAAAATGGGCCATTTCTAGGCCCAACATATCCCCCCAGCTGTCCTGTTGCATGTCCTCATGCAACAACCTCCATTATTCGAAATCTGAATCTTGCACCGTGCTCTGTTCATGGAGTGAAGATAAGTTGTAGTGGAACTCTGATGTTTCTTCTTTTTCTATGAACCTTCTATGGGCAACCCAATATCTCCAACAATGTTGCTCCTCTGCCTTGGTCAGTGAAAAATCCATCCTATATGGTTTTGTTGGCCACCAGATGAGGGGAAATTTAAATTTCAAGCCCAACCAATTAGCCCCACACTTCCTAATACATCCAACATAACCCTCAACCCTAGAAAGTGCCTGTTCAAAATTTCTAAAATAATAGGGGTCTCTACTCTTGAGAGTAGGAGAGGCAACCTGCCATCTGTGCTTAATTCCTTCCAAAGATGCTTGTTGGTATATAGAAATATGGTTGGTACAGGTAGAAATAACTTCCTCCTACGGTTCCATTATGTGTAGAGTCTAGATGGGGCATAAGAGAAAACTCCTGTTTCGAGTAAGAAAAATTCCATGATTTTGAGGCTCACTTTGAACCCACAAATTAGAGTGAGCTTCATTATGAGAAAAGGTTTGAAAATACCTTTCCCACTGAGCATGATTGCTCATAAAAGAAGCAAAGTCCCTCAACTGAACATCTCTTGAAAAAGGAACAGGATTTGAATGGCAGTCCAGAGGACAAGCCATCTCATACAAATATAATTCACATAGCAAATTTTGATCTTCAAAACTGCTTCTTAAAAACGTTTCCAAGAATTTTGCTGAGGTTTTTATCTCAAATGACCTCCCTTCTTTCACAGCTCTCAACTTAAACCAAACAAATTTCTCAAATAGAAAGACAGGGTAAGAAGAAGAAGGTACCCTAGTGCCCATGAGTTCTTGGGAAAGAGCATACATTTGCTCTTTTTCCTTCTGCATAGACTAGAACTTTTTCAGCTCCCTTAATTTTTTCTATAGATCTTCTTCTAGAAGTCTCTGGATCATACGTTCTTCTGCCCATTTCTCCTCCAGTCTCCTGACAATATTTTTATGCTCAGTAAGGAAAACTATCCCTTCTTGGTATTCCTCCACCTAGCTCTTCCATTTGCTTACCTCCATTCTCAAGAATTTAAATTTATGCTATAGGGTTTAGGGCTTCTTCTTCATGATGCTCCTCCTTGTTAGAATCTAGGTCGATGAAATTTTGGAAGGGTTTAGTCCATCCTTTGTCACCTGATGTGCCACATTGGACATCCTACACATCTAAAGCTATTTCTGGTGGTGCTGGTTCTTGTGTGACAACAACCTCTTCTGGACTTTCTTCAACAACAACTTCCACCACTCCTGGAGATGCTGGTTCTTGTGTAACAACATCTTCTTTCTGTAGTTCTTCCTTGGAAATTTTGGATGCTGACTGTGAGGACATTGGTTCTCATGTGATAGCACCTTGTTCTTCTTTTTCCTCACGCTGCTGAGATTGGATGTCTTCTTCAGTCTGTAGCTATTCCTCAAGGATTTCAGTATCACCTGAGGGTTGTGATTGAACTTGTTCATTTTCACCCCAATCCATATCAGGAATGACATCCACTTGTTGCATTTCTACTGCAATTTTCAGGGATGTTGGTTCTTGTGTAACAACATATTGATTTACTTCTTCGTCTCCCTATTGTTGTGATTCCAATTCTAGGATCTCTATGTCCTAAGACAAATATGGAGTTGTAGTACAAAATTCTTTATTAAACTCCAGAGTGACTTCAATTCCTAGTTCTCCTCCCCTCATTTGGGTAGCCATGTGAGCAAGAACATTCAAGGATGTTGGTTCTTGTGTGACAACATCTTGTTTAACCTCATCATTGCCTTGCTGTTGTGGTTCCACTTCTATGATTTCTGTGTCATGGGAGGATTCCGGGGTCACAGTGAAATCTTCATCCATAAAATCGGGAATAACTTCCTCCCTTGGTTCCTCTGTCCCAGAGTTAGTGGAAATTTCAGCAAGAATATTTAAAGATGCTAGTTCTTGTGTGACAACATCTTCTTTCTCTGAAGCTTCCTCCTCCTGAAGTTTTCCTTGGGGATTTTCACCCTCTCCCAAATCGGTAGTATTCAAGGATGCTGGTTCTTATGTGACAGCAACCTGTTCATCAAAAACTTCTTTCTCCTGCAGTTATTCTTTGGGAGTCTCACCATTAATAATATTCAAGGATGTTGGTTCTTGTGTAGAAGCATCTTGTTCATCTACAACTTCCTTCTCCTAAAGTTTATCTTTGGGAGTCCCATCATATCTCAACTCAAGTTGTCCCTGTCCTTCCTCAGTTGTAGGTGTAGACTCCTTTGTTGTAAAGGCATGAATTACAATCTTATAGCCCGATTCCTTAAATATTTCTCCACAGGTGGGACATACCACTGTTTCTTCCTCATTGCCAGGCTCAGTAGGATCTGATCCTTCCACTTGATCTGCAACTTCAACCAATGTGTGCAACTTCTTTTCACCCTATTTTCTGCACGCTTCTTTCCAATTTTTCAATTCCTTTATGATTGTTTGGACTTCCTCTTTTAATAGCCTATTTTTGAACAGAAGTCCTTCGATTTGGGGTTCTTCTTCAACTGGCCCCTGTGGGGCATCAATTGGTCTGGGTTTAAGAATGGAGAACTCAATTTGTGCTTCTAAGGTTTCCCATATTTCCCTTGCTGCTGTGAGTGACCTGGTTCTTTTCCTTCTTATTGGTGGAGATACCTTAATTTCATCCTTTTTTTCATCCTTTGACCTCCTCCTTTTTCTTTGTGGTGTTGGAGTTTCTGGATTAACAGCTGAAGTAGAAGGAATATTCCCAGTTCCATCATTTTCTTGTTCCTCGAGATGTTCTTCCTTAATCAAGGTTCCTCCCCATTCAAGTGAGGATTCAATGGTCACCAACTCAGTATTTTCTTTTGTTGCCATGGCTCTGTCATCTTTGGGTTCAATTGTCGCAGCATCTAATGTTGCTGCAGTTTCACCCTCTACTGTTAGAGCTACCCTACTATTTAGTTCTTCCACAAGGTTTTCATGTATATCTTCTCTCAATTATTCTACTTGTACCCCTGGTTGATCCTTTGATCCAATATCATATCCCCCCCCCAACTACATTAGAGGGGCTCTGAGCCTCTTGTTGTTCTTCATTTCCCCCCAACTATGGATGGACCTGCTCTTCTTCTATTGGAATACTGGGCAAAGGAACGGGTTCCTGAACTTGGGCTATAAATTGCTCCCAGGTTATATTGTGTTGTACAAGGGTCCTTAAGATTATTAATTTAATGAGGCCATGGTGGGTCAGTGAGGAAAGTGGATGTTTGGAAACTCAAACAAACCCGGCCATGTGATGTAAATCATTAAGCAAATAATATGGAATATTTAATAGAACCCTGTGATGGAGATGAGAGAGAAAAGGGAATCCAGAATGATAGACTATTTGGTACCTACCTTCGCATGTGATGTATTTATTGAGAAAAATAGCAACTTGATTCCATGGTTGTGGCAATGATTGTAGCACTATCCCTCTTCACGTCATTTGAACCTGCTCCCCTTCCATTAGAAAATCCGGTACTGCTGCAGTAGCGGGGGTTCGATGTCCAAACCAAGTTCTTCCTACCTGAGGAAGACCAGTGACTTCAGCCATTATGGCTTCAGAAACTTCAATACGCAATCCCCAAACCTTTGAATGGGTTTTAGTAAGATTCAAAGAGAATTGTAAAGCTGCTTCATAGTGAAATCCATTCAGGCGTTCAAAAAAATCTGTCCAATCGGCGGCTTGAAAGATAGCGAAGACTATAGCATTTCTTCTTAGTTCTCGTTTGTTTGAAGGTTCATAATGAGTCGAAATACCCATGTTTCTGTATTTAGAATTATATTACAGATTTCAGCAATGGAGGTTATAGCATAGAGTATGCATGGACAGCTAAGAGGAGAGTTAGGAAAATTCAGAAAGTTTCAGCGCACTGGATTATTTGAAATTTTATCCCAAATTGGGAAAGGTGGTGGTTATTAGGTAGCATAATTGGTCATTACGTCACATGAGTAGAGAGTTAATTGATGCAATAATGGGATAAAAAGGGAGGTACAACTGATATTGTCAAATCATATTGATACTTAATCAAGTAGTTAATCAAAACCATACCTTCAAAAATGCGTGATGGATGTCCTTTGGAGGATGATAGAGCATGTGATTGTAGTCGTTGCAAAAGCTGAACTCGTGCGCTATGCAATCATTAATTATAATCATTATTATAGGGGTGCTGTAATAACCTCTTCCGCTAGCGAACCAAAAATCACCATGTTAAAATGGTCGAAAATATGATGAATATTACATTATGAGTCAAATTGTCGGCATCAGGAATCGGAGCCATATCTAGAGGAGTTTCTGTTTTGCAAAAAGATCTGCTAATAACACAAGAGTCATAGCTACAGGCCATAAAGAAATCAAAGTAGAGGCGCGACATTCAATGATAGAAAAATCAGCTAAATGTAGCGAAGTTGCAGCTACTGGAAAAGATGTCACAACTACTGGAAAAGATGTCGCAGCTATCGGAAAAAATGTCGCAGCTACCGGAAAATATGTCACAGCTGCTGAAAAAACGGATAAAAGAATGTTAATGGGTAGAAAGTGACTATGCTGCAGCTGCACGAAACGGAATGTGTGGGCAAAAGTAAAATAGGGTCGCGAGTGTGGAAACAAAAAAAGACGGAGTTGCATGGTGCTGCAGCTACCGAAAACGGTGTTGCAACTGTCAAGAACGGTGTTGCAGCTTCTGAGAATGGTGTTGTAGCTACTGGAAAAAGGTGTTGCAACTACCGAAAAAAAAGTGTTGCAGCTGCAGAAAAATAGGTGTTGCAGCTGCGACAAATTTATTTAAGGGAAAAAAATTTGGTGCAGGAAGTCACAGAAAAATGAATTTGGTCGACAGGCCTGATATGACCACCACTCTTGGGTGCTTTCCTGAACATTTTAGAAAGGAAAAAAAGAAAAACAGATCAAGTGCAAAAGAAAAGATAATATAACAAAAAAAAAACAACATTTATTTATGTACAATGATTCATATGCAATTTACAATGATCAATTAAGGATTGACAGAGGTAGAGAAAAATTCCTTCCCTTGTGCTATCTGGTAATCTGGATCAGCAGCAATTTGCAAGATAAATGCATCCTTTGAAATGGGTTTACGATACAGTCGCAGCCTGTGACCATTGGCAAATAATGGTGCGTGGTTTTCATCAAAAGTTACCAGGCGGACTGTGCTGTTATCAAATACCCTATCTACTCGGTATGGGCCTAGCCATCTTGTGTGTAATTTTCCCTTGAAATCTCTTTTGAAAATGGAATCGTATAATAGTGCTCAGTATCCCTCACAGAATACCTTCTTTTTGATGAATCGGTCATGCCAATTGGATCTCTGTTGCTGAATTAACACTGTCTGGTCCACTGCAGATAACCGATTCTTGTCCAGTTCATTCAGTTGGTTCAATCTTCCTTTATAGGCTTTAGTTACAATCCAAGTTTACCTCTGTGGCCATCTTCAAGGTATTGATTTTGAATTCAATTGGGAAGATGGCACTTTTCCCATACACTAAGTTGTACGGAGAGAAACCTGTGGTGTTACGCCAAGTGGTGCGATATTCCCATAACGCTTCCGAAAGTATATCATCCCAATCTCTACGATGGCTCTTGACCATCTTGGTGAGGATAGCTTCAATGACTTTGTTAGTGCTTTCCACCTAGCCATTGGCTTGGGGATGGTAAGGTGAAGCTACCCGATGCTGAACATGATACTTCCGTAGCAGAGCTTCAAATTGATGTGACATAAACTGCGGTCCTCCATCAGTAACTACTTCCTTAGGTACCCCAAAATGGGTAAATATTTCACTGTACAGGAAGTCAATCACAGCCTCGTCATCAGCCTTCGCCAGAACTACAGCTTCTACCCATTTTGTCATATAATTGGTACAGACCAAGATGTAGGCTTTCTATTTGGAATGAGGGCTGATAGGACCAACAAAATCTAGAGCCCGTCTATCAAAGGGTTCAATTACTGATTGCGGTTGCAGAGGAATTTGATCTAATATATTTGGTTAACCCATCCTTCGGCAGCTATCACAAGATTGGACATATATTTTTGCATCCTTGAAAAGGGTAGGCCAATAATAGCCCATCCTCAGTGCTTTGTGTCCTGTTATTCTGTCTGCAAAATGTCCCCCACATGGTTCATCATGGAAGGCCTTCAGTATATATAATATTTCATCTTCTCTTACACATCTTCTGATCTTAAGATCAGGGCCTATGTAAAAGAGATGATCGTTTACCCAGCAGTACCTGGCACTTTGCTGAATAATTTTCCTTTTTTCTCTTTTGGACATATGTGTTGGAAGCTTTCCTGCAACGAAGTAATTAGCAACATCTGCATACCAAGGAGAATGTGTTGAAATTGAAAATAAATGTTCATCTGGAAAAGAGTCCTCAACAGGCAAATTATCATCACTGTTAGTGAAACGAGATAAAAAATCAGCGACAACATTTTATTTTCCAGGTTTATCTATGATGGTAATATCAAATTCCTGTAATAATAAGAGCCATATAGTCACTCTGGCATTAGTAACAGGTTTATTCATGAGATATTTAATGGCAGAGTGGTCAGTGTGCACAAATGTAGGATATCCAGTAATGTAATGTCAAAATTTGTTAATGGAGTAAACAATAGCTAGGAACTCCTTCTCAGTGACAGTATAATTAAGTTCAGCAGGGGGTGAGTTGTTACTAATATAATAAATTACATAAGGTACTTGGCCATCCTGCTGACCTAAGACTGCTCCAATAGCAGTATCTGAAGCATCTGAAGAAATGTGGAAGGGTAGGGTCCAATCGGGTCCTCTTAAGATAGGAGTTGTGGACAGCTTCTCCTTAAGCTTAACAAATGCTATCTGGCATGCTTCATTCCAAACAAATTGCACATCCTTCATCAACAGTGAAAACAAAAGGGAGGCAAGTTTGGAAAAAAATTCAATAAATCTTTGGTAATATCCCGCATGCCCTAGGAAACTTTGCACTTCTTTTCGAGTGGCAGGAGTAGGTATATTTTTTATTACCTTGATTTTTGAGGGATCCACCTCAATGCCATTATCAGAGATGAAGTTCCCCAATACCACTCCTTCACTCATCATCATATGGCACTTTTCAGTGCTTAAAGAGAGCTGGGTCTGTTCACAACGAGTTAAAACCTTTTTCAAATTTTCCAGTGCTTCTTCAAAATCTTTGCCATAAGGAGTGAAATCATCCATAAAAATTTCCATACTGTCATTAACTAATTCTGAAAATATGTCGATTACAGCTCTTTGAAATGTTGTTGGTGCAGGAAGCACTTTGTAAGAAAACGTTCCCCAGGGACAGGTGAAGGTAGTTTTATCTTGGTCTTCAGGAGCAATTTGAATCTGATTGTACCCTCTAAACCCATCCAGGAAGGAAAAGAACTTCTTCCTTGATAAGGTGTCAAGTACTTGATCGATAAAGGGCAAGGGAAAATGGTCTTTTGTGTGGCTTTTTTCAGCTCCCTATAGTCGACACAGACTCTCCATTTACCATTTTTCTTGGGTACAATTACGAGCGGGGAGATCCACTCGTTGTCTGAAATAGGATATATAAATCCTGCTTCCAAGATTTTCTAAATTTCCTCCTTCACTATGTCCCTAAGATTGGGGTTCATTCATCATTGAGGCTGGCACATAGGCTGAGAGTCACTTTTAATATAAATATGATGGGTGCACAGGTTAGAGGGAATACCTCTCATGTCTGTATACTCCTAGGAAAATGCCCCCTTGTGTTCTTTCAAGAGACTGATTAGGCACTTCTGTTCATCTAAGGAGAGGCTAGGGTTAATATTCAGGGTTCTTCCAGACTCTACCTCAGTGGGCATACTTTTCAAATTTTTCAATACTGGGATTATGTGTGTGTCACCGACTAGTGCTTCTTCTGTGAGATTTTCTTGTTCTTCCTTACCCAGAGTAATGTTCAGGATTTGATAAACATATTTATTGACTGAGGTGGATTCACTAATGAAATTATTAATGGAATCATCTTCGGTTTCATCTTTCATTAGAGGAATTTTGGGGTCTAAAATGGGCCTCCTAAGGAAAATAATAAAATAATATTGATTAATTTTGGAGGAAGAAAGAAAAAAACTACTTTTTGTGTTCGTATTTTCGATATATCTCCCTGTGTTTTTACTCAAATTTTGATTGGGAGCTCGTTGGATGCGGAATTTGATTCCGCATCCAACGAGTACCCACACTGCATACTTTTGACGGACCCCGCTACCCCCNATGTCAATTCAACCATTATGGTTGACTTATTTTATTAAAATTCTATTGGTTCTTGAATTCCAACTCACAAAAACTTATTTTGGCACGTTTTCTTATAAGACCCATTTTAGACCCCAAATTTCCTCTAATGAAAACTTAAGGCCTTCCCTATAGTTAATAATGGCGGAACGCCCTCTTCTTACTTTGGCTCCATCCATAAAGAAATTTTAGCTTCTAGGCTCGGCAGAGCTGGAGGGTAGAGAGTGAGGTTCTTTGCCTCAGTTCCATCTGATATGGTCATAGACCCAGATCGACAGCTGATGCAAGCATCAGTTGTGGCTAACCAAGGCCTTCCTAGGATCAGTGGGTGTCCTCCTAGATACGACTTAGGTTGTAAAACCAAGAAGTCAGTAGGGTACTCCCAAGAATCAACTGAGATGACAAGATCATCCAAAATTCCCTCAGGTTTAATGGTGGATCTATCTTCCAGTTCTAAAATAGTGGGAGTTGGCCTAATATTAGTGAGCCCAAGTTTTCTTACAGTTTCAATTGTCATGACATTAATCGCCGCTCCTAAATCTACCAGTACATTGGGTATCTGTGTATGCCCAACCTACACAGTAACAGTGGGATTCCCAGGGTCATCATATTTAGCCAAAAGGGTTTTTCCCATTATCAATGCAGATAATTTCCCTGTGACATGAACAGTGGGAGGATCTCTGGGTTTCCTTCTTGGTTTCTTTGTGCACAGATCTTGAACAGTTCTAGCATAGATAGGGACATCTTGAAAATCTTGAAGGAGGGGAATTTTAACATAAATATTCTTTAACTCTCCTAAGAGGTTAAACTAAGGTTGTCCCCCTACCCTTGGTAGCATTAATCTCTCGGGATACAGTGGTTGCCTAATCAGCTGGGTGGGCTGTGTATCGCTAGATATATCATGTTGTATTTCAGCCAACGCATTAGTGGGATGCTCAGCATATTCAATGATGGGGGTCATATTAGATAGATGTTGTGGATTCACCCCTTCTTCATGTACAGGGGATGGAACATCTTCAATGATTACAGGCTCTACTATTTTTCCTGATCATAAGTGAATATAATTACAAGGCATAGGAGAAAGGGAGTAGGCAGGCATGTTGACAGTCTCAAATTGATGGACTGTTTTATTGTTTTGGTTAGGATTAGGTTGAGCAGGCAGCTGAGGTCGTATCGGTATATTAGGGGCAACACTGTTCTGCAACTGCAGCTGCGACTGCTGATGAGGATATTGAGGATTTTGAGGAGGGTGTGGTTGATATTGATTTGGAGGTTGTGGAGGAAACTAGTTCCCTAGATGGAAATTACTCCATCCAGGAGACCAAGAAGTTGGTTGATGTGGTGGCTGAACCCAAGGATTCCAGGAGTTATAATTTTGCATGGACGGTTGAGAGGAGTTCCATTGAGAATAAGATGAAGGGAATTGTGTATTCATGTTATGCATATTATTCCAATTATTCATGTTATTCAAAAATGGAATCGAGTATGGAGTCATACCTTGATTTCGTGGCTACCAGGGCTTCTTTGGTGCAATGAAGTAGGCTGGTTCCACCTCTGGAGTTGATGCCTGTAGAACAGCCTTCACTTGGGTAAGTGACAAGCATTCTTTTGTGTCGTGGTTCATCTTACACAGCTGACACACTTCTTCCTTGTCGAGCTGGCACTCCTTCAGAGGGTGGTTCTTTCTACATCGAGGGCAGAACACACCTAGTGTGAGATCCTCTACTGCCTATTTTTTGTTTGCCTTCAGGACGTCAATTTCTGAGGAGATAGAGATCATCATTTCTGTTTTGAAATTTTCAAGGAGGTTTCCTATCTCTGCACGGGTGGCTCCTCCATTGGATGACTTCTGATTTCTGTCGAAGACATCACGTTCTAGCTTATCCTGTTTGTCCTGCTTGTTATTCCTGGAAGATCCCCTGGAGTATCTTTTACATAATTCCACAATCTTCTTGAAAGACTCCTTGGAGATATCCCCCTTTCCTAACCAGTTTAACATATCTAGGAATTCATCCCTAATCCCACGAAGCAGGATTATCTTGAGCACATCTAACCCCATGTTCAAATGTCCAATTCTTTGCACATTGTATAAAATCCTCTCTACAAAATCTTCCAGACTTTCGTCCTCCTTCTACAACATTTTAAACAATTCTTCTCTCTTGTCCTTGGTGTTGCAATATTCTTGATATTTCTTTAGGTACACTTGTTTCATCCTGTCCCAATTAGTAACGGTTCCACCTCCTAGGCTCATTAAACAGTGTAATGCATTGTCCTTTAGAGTGGCAGGGAATAGCTTCATCTTTTGTGCATCGGTGATGTAGTCATAGCTGCAACAGAGGATATCAAACTCGAAAAGAAATTCATCTGGATCCTCTGTCGCTTTTCCATGAAAGCAAGGTAACATCGATGGCGATATATTTTTCATAGGGGCTGTCCCTTTCGGCTGTTGAATTGGGAACTGAAGTGTAGCCACCGTTCCTTTAGGTAGGGTATGATCTTCAAGATGATGGTTTTCTCCCATCACCTCTTCCTTGTCATATTCTTGTCTGTTACTCATTCCTTCTTTTATTTTGTCC
Source organism: Pseudotsuga menziesii (assembly GCA_001517045.1). NCBI lineage: Eukaryota > Viridiplantae > Streptophyta > Pinopsida > Pinales > Pinaceae > Pseudotsuga > Pseudotsuga menziesii. The sequence continues at coordinate 104,874 of LPNX010234034.1, read as the reverse complement.
TCTTTGTTCTTCTCTTTGCTCTTCTCTTCGTTCTTTTCTTCGTTCTTCTCTTTGTTCTTCCACTGATCAACAATTTTCTGATGGAACTGTGTCCACCCCTCTTCAGTTACAACCTTTCCATAAATGTGATAGATTGGACTTGGATCAACAGATCTTACTGTACCAACCTTGTTCTCCTCTGCAGGGGTATTTGAGGATTTTGTGGCTACTCGTGTGTTCTCCACTATGGATCCTGACGCTGACACCCCAGGATCGGCAGGGATTCCTTTGATAGGTGTTTCCTAACAGCAAGCCCTGGTAGAAGAATCAGTTATGTCAACAAGATCCTCAATGAATGTTCTTCTGCCCAATTGTGGACCTCGACCATGACCTCGACCACCTATACTGTTAGTATTTTGTGGGGTTTTTGGAGTTGGAAGATGATCACACTTTACCCTTCTTGTGTTCATACAACCCAAATCATTCCAACAAAAATTTAAAATAGATTGTATAGAAACAATTATAGGATGCAACTAATGATAGTGTTTAATTTTTATCCTTCCCTAGCAACGGTGCCAAAATGTTGGGCACCCAATATGCAAGTGAATTACAGCTAACATACAGAGTGTGCAATATTTATTGTCAACCTAGGGAAGTCTTGTATTTCAAGGATAAAATGCACAATATATGCTTAAACAATTAATTTCTGCAAATGAAAAATCCTATTCTCTGTTCAGCTATGCTCATGCCAAGAATCCACTTAATCTAGTTTACCTTCTAAAAGATAGAGTCACAATTACCTTCTGCTGTTCTTGATCTAGAAATTGAAAGCTTTATGAATTCATATATAAATTACTTTTGCAGAAAATGAAGTCATGTTTATCAATCAATCTAATGATTCACCCAACTATCTTGATTTAATTACTCTAGAAATTCAAAAGACAGAAATTGGAATTAGATCTTTCTAGAAATTCAAGGTACAGAAATTGAGTGCAACTAATCTAGGAATTCAAGGTACAGGAATAAAGTTCTGTGATTATGAAAACAAAGGAACAACTTGGAAGGATCTACGGAAACAATAATTAAGGGGTCTGGGGATGGACATGGTTGTTCAACTACCACACAATTGCATAAGAAATATTATCTACACAGTCAACTGTTTTACCATGCCACTACAGCTTTCCAAGAGACGCAATGAATAACACACTGTCAATCCACAACTGTTATAGCTTCCTATGGAGAAATGAAATTAAACATAACATCACACGATAGAATAAATAAAATGCCTAATCTAACTCAACAATACCTGTGGGAAGGTGGGCCCAGCCTTCACACAGAGATGCTGGATGAACACACGTTAAAAACCCTTAGATTTGAAGTAAATATTTGTATTAAAAAGGCAGATCGATTACACAACTCTCAGGAATAGCTAATAGAATGAATTGGATACGGGTTCAACCCCTGGCTCAGAACAGTTCTCCATATTTATACAACGTAAATCATAACATCCTATCCCTATTATTGGGCAGCCATAAAGATCTCTGATCTTCAGGCACCCTAAATTACAAGAGCTGTTACAAATGTGGCAGGATGAAAGATATGAAATATAGGAAAACTGTTAATCAACCTAGGAGCAATGATATCTTCAGATCACAGCTATACACGATCAACAACACACTGTTGACCTCCAAATCTGACGCATTCTATTGCAGGTACCTTTGTACAGCTTTTCCTAGGATAATACACTAGGACCGCATTCCTTGGGCAATGGTAGGATGGATGGCGATCATCTTGAGCAATGAATGCCCATCCTTTTCGTAGCATGTTTATCCGGATCTTCCTGCAGTCTATATACCTCAAAATACCTTTATAAACCATCATATGTTAGCATATTCAGAGATATAAATCTTTAATTTCCACAATCATAAGTATTAATAAAATAAGACAATAACCATTCATACCTTGGTGGATTGAAGAGTAGAGTGAGGGTAAAACATTTATTTGGCATGCTCAATGGGGTAGAATAGGGCAAAAAGGAGTGAATAAGGATGGTCAAAAAGGGCCATTTCTAGGCCCAACACCTTATAAGTATAATTTTTAATATACAATGTCAACCCTCCATCTCTTTATAATTATCAAACAAATTATATGTATATACATAGTATTGTAGGTGTTAATGATGGAAATGACACCTTTCTAATTCCTACAACACTTGTTATATGAATTAGTGAACCATGACAATCTTGTAGCTAGATTAGAGAAAAAGATGGCTATATAGGTCCAAAATTTCATCTAATCTATCCTTAAGCATTCCCTTAACCATCATCCCTAACTGAAAATGATTGATACCAAATGAATTAACATATACTACCTTGAACAATGGACATTGAAAAGGAGAAAAAGTTGTCATTTATCTTGAACTAGTGGACCATATGAAGGAAAATAGTTGTGAACCAAATATTAATACTTACAATCCTTTGATGAATGGATTTCACAAGGAAAATGAATTGATACAAATAAGTAGGCTGAGAGGGTATACCATGAAATAAACCATGTATATTAGCCTATTGTGGTGGATGACATGAAGTTAAATAATGCAATAACCATGGCTTATAATGCATTGATTGTGAGGTTTATTTGTAGAAGGATGGGGACAGTGAGTTTGTTTCAATGGATTCAAATGCACTAGTAATAAATTTTAGCTTAACACATAAGGGATGTAATTTTCATTTGAGGTTACAATATCCAAACATAGTATTATTTCTAGTCAGTATCTATTGCATTTATACATAGGTGGATTTACCGATTACTTGATCAAATTAATTTTATAGCATTCAAGGTCCCATGTCAATAAGTAAGGATACCATAAGGGTAAAATAATTGCACTAAATTAGTCTATTTCCATAGACTATCTTATGATTCTACATGAGATATTTTCTCTTTGATCTGCTATTTATAACTACTGGCATGATATGAATCATTATGTTTCCTTGCCTTACTAAGAGATCTATCATATGCATTCAAACAATTATCTTTTTTTCTTTTGTTGGTTGGATTTATGATCTCTCTTATTATGGAAATGATATGAGATCAAATTTCTATGGTGGTATTCCTTACAAATCTAATTTCTTAATTCACATATCAATTAGGTAACTAGGGATATTAGAATAATGAGAAGAGATATACGGTGTTACAGTTAATCTATATGCTCTCCATAAGTTTGAAAATTCAATACATTGGTTAAGTTCCTACTTCGAGAAAACCTACAAGAATCTATATAATCATTTTAAATATTAAGAATTTTTATCATTACATCTTGCATCCATATGAAATTATTATAAAGATAAAAGGAATTTGAACCATTAACCTATGTTTTTTAGACCAATATTATACCATTGAAACTATTCTCTTAATGAATATATGATTACTTGCTAAGATATCCCTCCAGTCGATTTTTAGTGATGCCTAACTTACATCTACCACATATGATGTGATTCCAATCTATAGCCTCCACCTCATTTATGTATTTGCATTGTTCAATGAACAATTTTAGTGGTGGAAGTGTAGTAGTTTTTATAGATGCCTACATGGGAATTTATTTTTAGGTCATTAGAGAGTCAACGACATGTGGCATATGAAATTATTGAACCAAGTGATCTCTAATAATGTTATGGCCATTTTACTGCACCTTTGGCTAATCTACTCACTCCCAAGTGACATTTCTTGAGCTCTAAAGGAAATGATTTTCCCCATAGCTTCCAAGACATTAAATGAGGTGATCAAAGCCAGTTCTAACTCCTCCTAAAAATACATTGATATGTTAAAATGGTTTTGACAACTTTAACATCTCGATCTCCTATCATACTAACAACATATATTAGTTAGTATATATGTTGGGATATCTCCACATTAGAAACATATTTTTATTTAACCCATAGAGCCTCCCTACGATGTAAGTTATAAATATCCTTGACAAGCAATAGAGTATAAGCTAGAAACACTTATGAAATACTTAAAATAACTATATAAGAAACTAGGACTCCCTAGCGCCATCCCCATAGAATATTCTATAATAAGGTTTCTCCCAAGGGGGTCTTCCTATGAGTCTAAAAGTAACAATATTATATTATACCTAGGATTATTGGCTCATGTCGTGGTTATACATACAAGAAATTTTTAGTTTCATCTAGATATAAGATCCTAGAGATTCATGTATATTCTCTTTTTCATATTTTTTGGTTTTTATGTTTTTGAAAAAAAGGAGTAACAAAGGGGCCGATTTCATCTTGTGGAGGCTGTATTCTTCATTTGTTGGCTGAGTTTGGACTGCATGGGGGAGTAATAGAGGGGAATATTTCATCTTTTGGAGGTTGTATTCTTCATTTGTTGGCTAAGTTTGGACTATGTGGGTCGTGACATCGTTTGGAGAGGACACAGTCTTGTTTGTGAGGATGATTTACTTTTTGTTGGATACATATCCTTATAGTTCCACATCTATAGTGATCCCCATGCTTCATTTGGGACAATATAAATGGTTTTTACAGCCAAAAACAGAGCTGCAATCCATATTGACACCTACAATAATCTACTACAGCATTATTGGGTAATCTCATTGTAGTCTTCCTTCTTGTTATGACTGTGCATGATAACATTTCTAGGTAGTGAAGGAGGGCGCTGTAGCATAATAAGGGATTCTAAGAAGAAGACTATTTGGGTTGTTTTGAGGAGCTGGCAAGGCATGACAGACACCAAAGAAAAATTGAGACACCAAATAAGGGCATCTCCCTTCCATAAATCATTGTGCACACCCAAGAAGGTACTGGTTAGAGTTAAAGTAATTTAAAATTTGCTTTTCCACCTTAGAATTGCTGTTACAGTCATCATAAAATCAAAGTTATATGAATATGATATTTAGGTTTTATTTTCCTTGTTATTTATCCAAAGCAATCTCTATTGCATTTACTATTCACTGTTAGCACTATGAAAATCAAGATCTGAAAATTATAGTCAATATACAAGCCAAACATTACACATATGATGGTACTGATTTGTGTACAGACTTCAAAAACCTTGAGATCCAAAACAAACTCTCTATGTTAAATAGATTTCTGCACTGTCTAACTTTCTTCTGCAACGTAATTCTAGGTTTCTGCATGTTCCCTTCTGTAGCGGAATTCTTTCTGAAAGGAAAGAATCAGATGTCTGCTTTTCAACTTTTGACACTTTCAAAACAAGAGTTTCCACACAATGCTTCCTCCCTACCGTCGATCTTGATCATTGATCTATCAATTTTGCAACCATCTTGAATGTTCGTACAACTTAATTTTTCACGCAGCGAAATGCTTTTTGATCGTTTGATCAGTGTCCCCACCAAATCAATGGTGGATTACAAAATTGATTAAGCGCATTCCATAGAATATCGTGCACATGAAAAGTTCTTCAAAGCTTGCAACTTCTCCCAGTGATATCACTGTAAACTGTCAATATTCCCCATGATCGATCCCCACTCTACAATCTTGTTTTATTTAAGCGACTGGTTAAGGTTTACTCTACAAAGCTTAACTTAATTGATCACTGACAGGAACAATTATTCTCTATAATTCAGAAACTATGGAAATACAAATCCATGAAGTATATACACATGGTTATATGGAGTGAATGCGGGATGAATTCATACTTCTACATAACTATATGAAGACATGAAATCCATCAAAACCACACACGGAGTCTAATCCTCTATTCTTTATTCAATTCGTCGAAAATTCAAATACACGCAAAATTCTACTTGTTCACTCCTCGCTCACTCTTTTGTGCACCTCTCATTCCTCCATTCATACTATATGAAATTTCTCTCCCTATCAAACTCTATGAGCTAATAAAATATTCTTTGACATATCCTCAAACCTCTATGAGATATCCTAAGCTCTTTGAGCTAGCCTAAGCTTCTGCGAGCCAACAAGCTTTGTAAACTAACTAAGCTGCTATTAAAATAACTCGAACGGATTTAAATACAAGAGGATTTTGTTTCCAGATCCTATAAAAAAGGAGTACAGTCCTTATTTATTTATGCTAACCCTATGAACCACAACTAACTCAATCCTAACTATTACATGTGGAAAGGATCTAGATTCCTTATCCATTTTATTCATCTTTTACAAAATAAAGAAAATTACAAATATACAATACCCTAGGTCTCTTAAGAGTTCCCTTAACCTTGTGAAGTCATGAATGAATTCTCCCTCTTGGTCCTATGCTCCTACATCAACATATCAACAGTACATTGAATACAAAAACCAACTAAGACCATTTGGCATAGCTCAGTGGTATTTTTTTCAAGTGTTTTTATGAAATCCCTTAACCTAATTACATAAGCAAATAAGCCAAAAAAATCAGTAGGATCTTATGGGCGTCATTACAGTTTACTATTCAAAGCATATCCCCCTTGTATAAAAATCAAACCCTCTCACTTCCTTTAGATAAAGCTTGTTCATTGGTCACTATCTCATCATGTTGAGTGGAGATGAGAATTGTGTGAATGCATAGAGGAACCATGCATCACTATCATTTTTGTACTCAATGATTACTTGTGCTTTTCCATCAGGCCTCAACCAGGAGTAGGTTCCATTTTTTCTGACCTCTGTGATCTTTTCTCCCATCTTGGTAGACAGCACATGGGTGAGAGTCATCAACTCAGGGGTTTCATTAGTTGCATAACTAGTCCAATAAATGGTAGCGAGCAATGTACTAGAGCTCACACATACTAACATATATACTAACAGATCACAACCTAGTCAAGCAATACACAATTAGGCTTCCAACACATTTACACATGCTCATGACATCGTTAGTAACCCACAGTAGGTCATGGTACCTTCATACATAGGCTTGGTACCCTTAACAGTCCTCAAGGCACTTTCAGACAATCACAAAAGTCCTAACAAGATTAATACATGTCACAACAACCCTTAGCAGGCTCAAGATAGGTCATGGTTTTCTCTAGAAAGCATTAGAAAAATTTACACATGAAAATGACGCAAACAGGAAACCCAAACTGGATATGAACAGTGTGATGAATCTCAAAAACTCAAAAAAAAATTCATTGATACTTAAAAGAATGTTTACAAAGCTACAATCCAAGCACAGAATCTTCAAAAATGAAAGTTGAACCCTTCCTCCTCCGTAGAGGTTTCAGTTATAGTGCAATTTACCCCCGAGACATATCTCAAAACAGGGCTTCAAAATTAGTTACATTACGGGAATCAAACCCGAAAGCATGTCCTAAATCCTAACAAACTCTGACGTGGAAGATGCATCGTTCCCACAAAACATTTCAGGAAGGCACGATGTGCTGCGCATGACAAATTAAAAAGGGAAATCTTGACATCTGGGGCTTTCTGGCTCGCTTGATGAAAACGACAACTCCGAGCATATTTTTAATGGACTATAGCTGACTTAGATTCTGGCGGGCTCTCCAGGATGATGATTTCTCAGAATATGTATATATTTCCACTGTCGATCTGTAAGGGTGGCCATCTCAAATATCTCCTTTAGGAGAACATCTAGGTCAATCAGGGCGTTATGGCCAATAGCAAGGACATCTGATTTGATAGTCCTGAATTGATCCAGCGGCTCAAATTCATCGCTGATTTTATCGATGATTACCTATCCCTTTAATCCACCATTCATACCCTCAAACTTTGCATGGTTTAGTCTTTCCTAGTTCAGCAGTTCAACATATTTTCTCTCAAGGATCAGCTTCCCCCCTGGACCCCAAAAACATAGGAAACCCTTTCTGAAATAGGGGCTGGAACAATTTGTTAAACTTTTCTACCCCTTACTGAATAGTGTTAATCCTTGCAAGTGCATTATGCAACATGTTGTGCTTTGTGGTCATCCTCCTTGCTGCCACCAAAACTGATACCTTGTCAGTAATCCCCAGGGAAACTAGTTCTTCCCCAGAGGTTAAGTTCAGAACAATAATCGACTTCTAGGCCTCCTCCCTAGTCCTTTGTGCTAGAATTTCCTATAGGGATTTACATCTTCTTCTTTCTACCATAGAATCATGTTAATGCTCATCCACCATGACCAAATCATTTTATAATGAGGGCATCTCCTTTATCACTACATCCCAGAGCAAATGTTTATCCCCTTGCAGGGGGATTCGACCTATGACCCTTTCCTCAAACCTGATTACCTTCTCTTTGAGTGTCTTGATCTCTTCAGTAGAGTCTTCAATTTACTTAGCAGTGATCCTGTCCTTAAGCTCTTGATTGGCCTCCTTCAATTGAGTGATTTCTAGGTCCTTCAAGGACATTTCATACATATCTTTGATCACCAGAGAAGTGGGTGATTTGTCCTCAGGGGTGCTATAGTCATTTAATTCATCATTCTTCTTCTGCATATTTTACTTCTCTTCTTCCCATGTGCGCTTTTCATCCTCCATCATAGCAAGGTGGCCTTTCATATTCAAAACTTCATGTTGCAATGTATCAATATCCCCTTATAAATGCACGGTCTAAGGAGGGGAGATGGATGTCTTTCATAGGTATCTTGATTTTCTTTTTATAGGCCTGTATCTTGGCTAGTATCTTAGCTGGTAAAATAGGCTGCTCTGTTGCCACTGGCTGCTCATATGCAAGGGGTTGTTGTAAAGCGTTCTGTGTTGTTAGGTCTTCCACTTGGTCATTTAGGAGTTTGACCTGCAACTTCTAGGCCTTGTTTGTTTCCTTTTCCTACTTCAATTGGGTCTCCAGTTTAACCACCCTTTGCTGGGACCTGAGATGGGATAACACCTCCTTAGTCAGTTCAACATAGATGATATTGCTAAATCCCTTATGGAACACAATCTTATCTAGGATTGAGAACCGGTCCATCTTAAACTCGACCTATGAAACTCCTTCCTCATTAGCAATGGCTAGGTTCGGGGAGTTTGTTGTAAGATTCCTGACATGAGTGAAAGAGACTTTGTTGTCTAATAGCTTCCTTAGCTCTTTGGACTACTTCTAAGTCTCAGCCTTGGATTTCTCTTTGAGCTACCCATAGGTGGTCAACATTTTCTTTCCAGTCTTAAATTTTCCTTCAAAAGTAGAGGAAAAAGAATACTTCTGATAATTGAGTAGATACTCCTCACCCCCTTTCTTCATCGATTGTTTGGTTCCTGGGGTATTTATCTTTGAGTGTGTAGTGGTTGGATTTACAACCACTAGTGGCTGGGCTATCACCATCTGATTTGCAACCTTTCCCCTAGAAGGATTTACTGAAACAAGCTCCTCCTCTATCACTGTCTTGAGGGAATCATATTCAAAATTAAACTCCTGCTCCAAGTTGATTATGTCCTCCTTTACATCTATCCTAGGATTCTTGCTAGGGGTTTGTTCATCACATTCCATATCCTCCACCTCTGACCGAGACCTTCTACTATAACCCTCACCATTTAGGGGCAAGGGAGTAGTTGGGGACATACCTTGCACTTCTTTAGGAGCCTAAATTTTCTCTACAGGAGTCCAATCAAAATCATAAGCAAGAGAATTTTCCTCCTGGGACAAGTCAAGGATAAAGGAGTGAATAAAGACTGACCTCTGCCCTAGACCCTCCTCTGGGAAATGATGCCCTTAGGATTGTAATTATGTGCATGAGTCAATTGAAACTTCATGGCCTTCAAAACTTTCTCCACCATTGGTAATGTTGCTAGCTTCTTCACAACTAAGGGCCCAAAATTAATAGGGTATTTGATCCAAGTGTCCTTCATATGAGTAGTAAATACTCCTCATCAGCAGAAATGCTTTTCTTGATCAATTCTAGTGCAAATACTGAGGGAGTTAGGTAAACTTGTACCATGAAAGGGGAAACCGAAAAAACCATATACCATGATAACTGAATACTTCTGCATCATGAACCAATCTCCAATACCCTCTTGCTACAAGGAAGACTTCATGTCTTTTGATATCCTTTTCTCTTTAGGGTTGAATAGTATAGAGATGCGGAGGACAATTCTGTCAATGAATAGGGTGTAAGACCATTCCTATATCTTCTAGACAGATCAAGGCCAGTATTTGAACACCTTTGGATCCATGTCCTCAATGTTCTTTCAATTGGAACTTACTATGATGGAAAATAGATACAACTGGTATCTAAAGTTCTTATCCAAATCAAACTTCTCAAGATGATAATTGATTTCTCCAACCAAGAACTCATCAAACTTAATTCCTGATTCAGATTGACTCAGGTGAAGGAGAATTCCTAGCATTACTTCAGAGGCCATGATATCTCTATCAATACTTAGGATTTGTCTCAAGAACGAGATGGCTGATATGACAGGATCTATGAAAAATTCAAAGGAAAGTGGGGAGATAAGGATCTCTAAGGGAAATAGGGCATTCAAAATGGTATGGAACATTTTATTCTTGGATTCTAGTTTTGCTTTCCCAAACTCTTGCAGAACCTTTGATTCGGTGAATGGGTCAGGGATTGACATTGGGATTCGGAGAGACCCAGGGAAACCCTGATAGCTTTTGGTGTAATTATTTAAATGACATGGGAGTGGGTATAATTTAAGATGGCCTTCCCAGTGGGGGAATAATTGGAGGCTACCATTTGGACAATATCTGGGAAATTGGGAAATTTTTCTAATGTGAACCCTATTAAGGATGACTTATATTTACCAACAGTTCCGACTAGTCTTCGGAAGGTGAAAACAAAGTGTTATGTTCATTAGTGACACTAGAAAAATGCAAACGAGGATCATAAGTGTCATAAATTAGATCACATATTATCTCCTCAGACAGGTGAAGGCTTGTTACAGACGAGTTCATGGTGGAACTTTCGAAAGGGTTTATAAACGATGAATGAGTACCTGGTGGTGACGATTGACACTTCTAAAGGTTGCAGTTGTATCCAGATGACTCATGCTTGGCGGACATCGGATTTTCAGGTTGGTGGGAGTATTAACAGACTGTTAATGTCGAGATGATTAGCCTTATTTACCATCGCACTCCCTAAAAGTGACCTTTGTACCTCCAATCTTCGAGCGTGATATCCAATGGGGAGGGGCCCACCATATTTTGCAATTTTTTTTAATCTTTAGATTTATATTAATGGCTTAAAATATTAGATATCTCGGCTTTAATATAAAACCAAAATATTATGTAATTGATGTTTGTATTTGGTTATTATAAGGTGGAAGCTTGTATGGTGTAATATATGGTTGTCATGTGCTGGTAAAGGATATTTTGGAAATCATATGGGTGTACTACATGAATATTCCTAACCATATATTGGAAGGAAGTTGAGAGGCCAACTCTCGAGGAGACAATTCGAGAAATTGGGTTGGTTTTATTTTCAAATGGCCAAAAAAAGGGATTGGAAAGATTTGAAAATGACATAACTTTTTTATATTTGATTCTTCAATATGATATTTTATACCATATGTCTTCATTGTAATTTGTAGTGGTTTTTTCTTACGTGATGTGCAAATTGGTTCTATGTAGGATGTCAAAGGAATATCAAGTCAGGGTTGAAGAATTCATAGAGTTTGCAAAAAGGAATTCAAAGGATAATAAAACCACAAGATGCCCTTGTAAAAAATGTTGCAATGTTGTAGTATTGATGTTTGAGGAAGTACATGACCACTTGATGATTCATGGTATAATAATTTCATATAAGATTTGGTTTTTCCATGGAGAGAGAGTTCCTACTCATGACTATATATTTGACAAGAGCAAGAAATGCCACACAACAGAGATGGATGATTTGCCTCAAGAAATTACACATGGTGATGAACACATAGTCGGACATCTATATGATAATCATAATGATGAGTTTGCAACATTGATTAAAAATGATACTGAAGTTCTTGAGAATGATGATCATAATGTGGAAACCATGGTTGATGATCATATGGTTGAAATGGTGAATGATGGTTATCAATATTATAATGAAAATCTAGATGTGAATTGTGAAAATGGCCAAGTAGAATCAATGGAATAAAAAAATGATATCAGTCAATATCTAAAGTTAATTGAAGATGCCAAGGCACCATTGTACCCAGGATTCACTAGTTTCACTAAGCTATCGGCCACTGTGAAATTGTACAACCTTAAAGTGAGAAATGGATGGTTTCCAGAATCTACATATGCTACAAAAAGTTTGACTAAATCATTAGGGTTGGACTATGAAATGATACATGCATTCCACAATGATTGGATTTTATATTGGGGAAAATATGAAAAAATAAATAAATTCCCAACATTTGACGAATCAAGATGGAAGGTTGATGCTCATTCTGAAAAGGTGCGTACAGTTGTCCTGAGAAAAGTGTTGAGGTTGAAGAGAATGTACAGGTATGATTTTGAACTCTTATAATTCCATTACATCATACAACTTCATCTACTACCAACCTACAAAAAAATCATCTTCTTTAATCTACTAAGTATTGCAATGTATATATGATTCTTTATATTTTTGTTACAGCTGTGACATATATTTCACAGAAAATGAGGTGGCATCATGAGAATGAAAGTAAGGATGGAATAATGTGCCACCCAGTTGATCGCCCGGCATGGAAAACTATAGATTCTAAATGGCCTGATTTTTCCAACGATCCTCGCAATGTACGACTTACAATGGCAGTGGATGGATTTAATCCTTTTGAAACTTGACTAGTAGTCACACTGTATGGCCAGCAGTACTAGTCACATATAATCTTATGCCATGGTTATGCATTAAAATGATCTTTTTTTGTTGTCATTGTTAATACCCAGTACCAAGCAACCAGGAAATGGCATAGATGTTTATTTGGAACCATTGGTAAATGAACTAAAACTAACATGGGATGAAGAGGCAAGGACATACGATGCTCATTCAAGGTAATTCTTTAATATGAAGGCTATATTGATGTGGGTAATCCATGATTTTCTTGCTTATGGTAATATGGTTGGTTGCACGACTAACGGTTTTTGCGCATGACCTATATGTGGAAGGAACATAGATTCAATATATCTCAAATGTAGTAGGAAGTGTTTGTACATGGGACATAGGAGATATCTTCCAATAAATCATAAGTATCGTTCATAAAAAGGACCATTTACAGGGAATTCTGAGCATCTCATTGCACCTACAATTGTACAAGTGTCATATATTTTTATAGAAAAAAAGTGAAGGGAATATAAATGGGGAAAGTATAAAATTACAAAAAGAAAGAGAAATTTAAAAAAAGGTGAAAATTCGAAGACTGATATGTGGAAGAAAAGGTCAATTCTATTAAATTTACCATATTGGGAGGTATGTGCACACATTAACTTAAGGCCTAAAATGTACGATGCTTGAAGGATTTCATTGTGTTTAATTGGAATATATTGTTTAGTTGATTCTTTGATGTTATAATTCATTTATTTTTATACGGTTGGATGCAAAAAATCCTAGTGCGTCACATTTTAGATTTAATGCACATAGAAAAAAATGTATGCGGAAGTATTTTTGGAACCCTTCTGGATACAAAAGATAAATCAAAGGATGGGGAAAATTCTCATGATGACTTACAATAGTTGGGTATAAGGAAGTCACTGTGGCCACAAAAAAAGGAAAAAAAAAATCTTCCACCCACACCACAAACTCTTTCAAAAAAGGAGAAAGAGTTTCAATGTGGTGTTTTGTTCATGTAAAAACTACCAAATGGATATAGTTCAAACCCTATAAATCATGTATCTACGAAATATCTCAAGATTCATAGTATGAAAGCACACAATTTCCATGTTCTCATGCAACAAATCCTTCTAGTAGCATTGTGCCATGCGCTACCAAAATAAGTTCAAAAAACTATTTGTAGGCTTTGCTTCATTTATAGGTGAATTTGTGCAAAAAGGGTGGATCCAATAGATCTTTATAACTTACAAGATGATGTTGTGGAAACTTTGTGCTTACTCAAAAAAATATTTCTCCCCTTCATTCTTTGATATAATGATACATTTTACTGTACACTTGGTGCGAGAGCTACGTTATTGTGGACCAGTTGCATATTGATGGATGTACCCTTTTGAAATGTCAGTGAAATTTTATTAAGTGCAAATCCACATGAATTCCAATCTATTATGTGCATATAATAATAATACATTACTAGCAAGTCCTTATTCATACTTTTAATTTCACTACAAATTGTGTTTTTTTTCTAGGAACATGAAAGTTTTCAAAAGTTATGTGAAAAATAAGAATAGGCGCGAAGGTTGCATAGTTGAAAACTACACTGTGGAGGAATCCATTAAATTTTGTGTTGGATATGTTGAATGTATGGAATATATTGAAAGAATTTCTAGTAGAAAGGAATCTTGGGATGATGAAGAAGGAGAGGTTGGAAAAGAAAATATTTATGATACCCTTAAATGGTTGGCACGTGGCCCAAGGACATATGCAATTGAGTATGATTTCTACGTAATCAATGGGTGTATATTTCATGTTAAATGCATAGAAAGCGCCAGGGCCACCCAAAATAGTGGTGTGTGCATAGATGCACAAACATTAATGAGATCAAGTTCAAAGGATAAAAACCCTATACATAAAACAACAACATATTATGGAGTGATTCAAGAAATAATTTTATTGGACTACTATTTGGTGCAGTATCCATTGTTCAAATGTGATTGTATAAATGTACACAAGAAGAATGGAATGAATGTTGATGAAATTGGACTCACCATGGTGAATCTGAAGAGATGCTTGAGTAAGGATACAATGCATGATGATCCATTTATTCTAGCATCATAAGAGAAATAGGTATTTTATGTACAAGATCCAGTAGAGAATGACTGGTGTGTATTTTTTACATGTCGTCCTAAGGGACCAGGAAATTGTAATAGATATGAATTGGCGTATGCAGATTTATCAAGTGTTCCATATTTTGAAGGGACGAAATGCAAGGAGGATGAAGCTATAGGTGATGGTGGTATGGATTATGTCCGACAAGATTGTGAAGGCACATGGTTGTATGTTGTTTAGTAAGTAGTATGCATGATGTATTTAACATTTCTCATTTAAATTGTATCTGTGAAAATTTATATCTTAGATTATTACTTGGATTTACCTTCCATGCATATATTTTTTGTTATGCTATTGTTTATTCATGGATCTTATCTGTTTTATTCTATTCTGTAACTTTCATTTATTTTGATAGTATATAGATTTGGTGTGGGGAATTGAGAGTGATGTGAGGGGGGAAGGGGCCATATGAGCTTCAACCTTCATGTGGTTGGCCCTGCTTAGTAGAGAATAAGATATTCTTGAAACTAAGAGAAGCTCATTCAGATATTTTCATTTCATTTTTTTAGAATTTCATATATGTTATGCCTTTTTTTACATATCTATGAATATCTTATATGAACATACCATTTTGTCATGAAATATACAGGCCTTCACAATGGAAAGGAATATAATGACAATTTGTATCATTCTCTAATGCATATTTGTAATTTATCACCATAACGAATTTGTCAATTAGATATCTTATTGTTGTTTCATTGATTATAATGTGTTGATTTATTCATTTTAAGTACAGTTGTACTTGTCTATTTTATGAATTGATTTTATTGCACATTTGTTGAAGGAAAAAAGTTGATTGCAGGATAGTTATTGACCACAAGTAGGTAATGTAATGAAAAATATTGAAAGTATTTGATTAAAACAAATTTAATGACAGCATATTTATTACAACCATAAGTACACCCGATTGATGGTGTAACGACTAATTTGTGTGAAATATTTGTATAAAGCATAGAGGACACCAAGATCATCTGACATTATTGGCATCAGAGCTGAGCTTTGAGGTATAGATCCTTATTATCAATACAATTTCAACATTCTTTGGGAGTATCACCTATAGGTTTCCTTTTAGGAATTGGGAGTATCACATATACGTCTCCTGAAGCTGCCTTGACGACTATTAAAGAATTTTACATAATGTAGTTAGCAATCCCATTAACTACTTTTTATTTGTTTGTGGCCATTGGTGGTAAATTCCTTTTCTTTTAAGACAATAATATCAAACTATATATGAATTGTATAAATAATTTTTTGCTGAAAGGTGAGAAATTGAAGCACTTGTAGAATATTTCAAAATTTATCCATTTGTTTTTGTAAATAAAAGGATTGTATCACTGCATAGTCACTTAATTACATTCTGAATAACAGATCCATAAAATACCTACCTAGTTCTAACATGCTTTACATTCGTCCCGAAATAGAACCACCCATCCCAAAACAAAACAGCCAGATTGTTCATGGCGTTCCTCCTCCCGATTACATACATAAGCTTCCAATAAAGAAAATCACTACAAGAACCACTAATAGATGACTGAACAAGGAAAAAAAATAGCCATATTGTTCATGTCATGCCCCATCCCAATTACATACATAAGATTCCTATAAATAGTAAACTAAACAAGAAATAACAAGAGCATAAACACAGGGGCCTCAAACCATGCCTTGGGTGGTCACTCCCGAAGAGGAGCATTTGGTTTTTTTCATCTTCCAGAAGGGATCCCTGGGATTCATGTTGATTGAATTAGCCATTCTTGGAAGAATTGAATCCCCGTATTTGTGGCCATGATGTACAACTTCTTATACATTATCCAAAAATTGGCATTGTGCTCCTTCCAATCTCTCATTGGTTCTTCATCCCCTTCCCATTTTGCAGCAATTCTAAGCAAAGACTGCGCTATTAGGTTCATGTTAACCCAATAGAGGATAAACAATATTTCATAGGCCGCAACCCTCCCAGCTGTATTACCAGGGTCTACCACACAAGGTTCAACTCCTCCCGGGGCATGGCCTTAGCTTCGTCCCATAAAAAGTCTGCAATTGATTCAATTTTGTTGCAGGTCACCAGAGGAACAAAGTCTTTGAAGAAGTTAGCATCCTCCTGCACTTGTATCTGGGCTCTAGTCACAAGACCCTTGTCGCGATTGTTTGCTGAGACTTCCCCCAACCCAAAGACTCCCCTTTGAGAGCGTTTGGGATCCATGGAAAAAAACCAGGAGATAGACTCTTCACCAAGCACTAGCGATTCAGAGTGGAAAAAATAGTCATGATCCCTTTCAACACGAAAGACACAAAAGAGGCTGGGATACTCCACAAAGGTCGTTGAGAAAAGGGTGGAACTGCTTCAGAATATAAGGGTGACGGCCACCTCACCATAATAATGGTTATCTACTCGACCTTCATCATTCAGGATTCATCCTGGATTGGCGTCCTTTGAGACTCAAAGACCATATATGTCCTGTGCTACGAATCTCCTGTATCCATCCCTTTGGGCCTAAAACCGTACTTCTGACCATGCACTCATGCATGGTTAGAATCCTCATCTGCAAGCGTACTTCCCACCATGTGCTCACACGTGTCCCAAATATTACACAACAATTACACAAATATTATTGTCGATGAACTAGATTACACAATGATTTCATGCCCAGCTTCTGCAATTAACCCACTTGCTAGCTCATCGGTGAAATGGAATAACAGCCATCAGATCTAGATTGAGAGTGGAATTAAATTATTATAGGGGAGATTTTATAAAGTATCGCACCAGTCAGGAATTTCTTCTATCATGCTAGTTCACCCAGCGAAATAGTTCTCCATTGTTGATCTCTAACAATATCATTCTTAACTATTGATCTTCTTCATCCTTGCAACGATTAGTTTCCAACTTTGCAACTGATTCTCCTATAACTTTATCGCTATTTAGTTAATGAAATTCATCTTTAGTCATTGATCAACTCTCCTCTTGATCACCATCATCGACTTGTAACCTCGTTAACCAATCTCTCCTACGTCATGGATCTGCCTTGTAATCACAGGTAAAAGTGACTTACTATGTGTAAATGTCAATACTCGAGAAATTTTTCCATTTTTTTTCATTCAATGTGGTTACAAGATATGATTCAAATGGGAAATTGCTTCTAAACTCAATAAATAAACTTAATTAAGCCAAAATACAGGCATACAATCTTATTTCACAATGATCATTTATATGAACCTAAATAAAATGGATTGATCATTGCAAACATACCTCTCTCTCTCTCTGTGAGCTCCAAGAGCCTAAAATCTGAGCTTGTTCCTCTTGATCGAACCTTCCTCAAGCTAAATAAGTTCCAATAAGCTACCTAAAAGCTTCTGCAATCTAACAAGATTTGTAATCTAAATCTAATTTATCCATCTAAATGACTCAACTAGATTAAATAAAACTCTTACTCTATTTTCTAGATCCTTCAAAGAAGGAACAAAGTCCTTATTCGAATCTACTATCCTCAATGACTTTGTATGCTTGATATCTGTTATTTTCTAGTAAGGTGAACAAGAAGCTCGCTTTATTTTTTCTTACTATGGTTTTTTTACTTTTGGAAAATTATTGATGAAAACTTTCAAGGATTAGAGTGAAGAAGGAATATCTTGCATGTGGATCATTTCTCCATTCAGACTGACTTATGAGAATCCTGTATATTGGTTATTTTCCCCTGCATTAATATTTGGTAAGCATTAGCATTTTGTTGAAATCATGGTTGTGTAATAGTTAATTTATTGACCACCTTACAAATTAGGGTGATTATCATATGATCTTTGTATAAGATGTACTTTATAATTGTATAAATGGTAACTGAAAGGATATTTCTACAATTTATTTGTGCTACATTTTTTAGAATGGGAAATATATTAACTTTGATTTTGACTTTGGGTGCAGAGAAAAATTAGTGGATTATGCTCTTTCCTCTCGAAAAATTCACAAGGGAGAAGGGTTTAAATACATTAAGGAGTGCTTTGAAAATGGCACACTTCATCTCATTGGCCTTTTGAGTGATAATGGTGTTCATTTGCAATTATATCAGTTGCAGGTATTCTATATCTATACATGCATTATTATGAGTTGTTTATCTTAGAAAAGATTACAGATTTATCTGTGCTATGCATTTTTTAATCTTTGTATTTCTCCATAGTGTAGTTGAATGCTATTTATATCACCAGACTAGATTGAGATGGGTCTAAATATGTTATAATTGCAAAACCCATTAATCCACTGACATAAATTTTAAGAGATGGCTACTCTTACATGGATCCATCAAGCAACCATTAGAAAATATGCTCGTTCTTATCCATGAATACTTGAAAATATAGTTAGATGTTAACTTATATAGTATGTGTATGAAATTAAATGCCAACTTTGTCCTACAAAATGTTTCTATATTATTGTTTTCTTTATTGAATCAATGTTGCATATGAAACCTTTCAAGTTCATCCAACTTATAAGGTCAGATCCATTCAGACTACTTTATTAGGTCTCTTGAGTCAGAAATAATGTTGGGATTATTAGTATTTTCTTAGAACTACAAATGATGCAATCTTGGTGTTAATATTTCACCTTTCCCCAATTCTTAAAGGGTTCTAGCTCAATGCTAGAGCGCCTGCTTTACAAGAAGGAGGTTGAAGGTTCAATTCCTTTGTGCCCTAATGATATTGCAATATTGATGTTTAAAATAAAATATATTTCATTATGATCTATTATGGCAATGAGGGGGGTTCTAAGCTGGATTCATATGTCACTGCGAGGGGGGTTTTGAACTGCCTCTGTAGGTACCTATGAGGGGGGTTTATAACTGCCCCCAAAGGTTTCTAAAGAATTTTAGGGGGGGTTTGAACTACCTTCGTAGGAACCTACGAGGGGGGTTTTGAACTGCCTCTGTAGGTACTTACTAGGGGTTTTTGAACCACCTCCGTAGGTACCTATGAGGGGGGTTTTGAACCGCCTCCATAGGTACCTACTAGGATGTTTTTTAACCACTGCCATAGGTAACTATGAGGGGGTTTTAAAACTTCCCTCGAATTTTTATAATAGAGACTTTTAAGGGTAGTTCTGGACTGCCCCCATAGGTACCTACGAGGGGGGTTTATATCCACCCTTAAAAGTAACATTGGGGGGGTTTCGAACCACCCCAAAAAGTGACTTTTGGGGGGCATTTTGAACCTCCTGCGTTTCGAACCACCCCCAAAAGTGAATTTTTAGGGGGGTTTAGAACCGCCCCCAAAATTCACTTTTAGGGGCAGTTTTGATCTCTTCCAGAACTACCCCTAAAAGTAAAAAAAGTTAGCGTTGGTGCTATTAGGGGTGGTTTTGTAAAGACCTCCTCCAAAGACAAAATCACACCCAAATCACTTTTGAGGGGGTCTAGAATTGCCCCTAAAAGTGACTTTTAGGGGCAGTTTTGATCTCTTCCAGAACCACCCCTAAAAGGAAACAATTTTGGCGTCGGTGCTATTAGGGGAAGTTTTGTAAAGATCGCCTCCAAATCCAAAACCACCCCAAAAATTTACTTTTGTGGGGGGTTTTAGAACTGCCCCCAAAAGTCACTTTTAGGGGCGATTTTGATCTCTTCCAGAACCGCCCCTAAAATTCAAAACTTTTAGCATCGGTGCTATTAGGGGAAGTTTTGTAAAGACCACCTCCAAAGCCAAACTACCCCCAAAAGTGACTTTTGGAGGCGGAAGACAACCGCCCCTAAATGACAAATTAGTTGCAGTGTATGGTACTAAATGTCGTATTAATGGTACATACAAACATGTTCATTTCAAGTGGGTTTCTTAAACAGGAATCCCTTTTGATTCATTTACATGCAATTTTTGTAACTTGATATGAAATTGTGATGACTTTCAGATGTGTTTATATCGTGAATCAAGAAAAAACATCAAAAGACATGGGAGAGATACAAGGAAAGGGAGAAGGTTGGACCATTTGAATCAACATGAACTCAAAATGGTTACAAGAGACACAAATGATACACATATATTAACAATGCAATATGTTTGGTGGGAGGGGACAAAGGTTGCTAGATTGTCTATTAGAATAGGGTCTCTAAGGGAAAATTTGTCTGAATCTACAGGAAGGAAGGATGTCTTTGGGTTTTGCAAGGATGTGTGTGAGGCTCATAAGTAAGAAAAATTACAAGGTAAAGATGCAGTTTGGGAATTTTTTCAAGGTATATATCACAATCTAGTTCATTCAAAGTCAGGGAGAAGGTATAGTGAATCCACGAAATCCATTTATGAGATTATTAAGTTACAAGGAGGTCCTAGATTACATAGCTTTATTAGATTGAATCTAGATGGCCCTTCAATATCTACGATTTTAATGCAAGTTAGAAAATCATTGACATGTATCCTAGGGGAGCAGGAGTACATTTTTGATGCAATAAAATTTTTTATGCTTCCTACAAAGGAAAACATGGTATAGAGGGCCCGATTCCCGTATGCCTTGATAAAGATGAAACTGTTGTGAAAAACTATGTCAGGTGGGTAGAAAAAAATGATACATTGGTGGGGTTTTCTGGTAAGAAAGAAGAACATAAGTGCCAATCACATTTCCTAGTGACAGTCGGTGATGGCATTGCAGGCTATGAGATTACCACAGATTCCTTCAAGAATTGTGTGATTGGCCATTTTGCATTTGTTATTATTGAAAACCCTTTACATGAGAATATTCATCATTTGGTTGTGGTTGTTCATCCAATGTGCAACTTGTTTGATGCAAATTTTGTCCATCGACAATGGGGAAAAAAAGAAGACCTATGGAAGAAATATGTGGAACATTTTTTAGGACCTATTATTATTCATTCCTTGGATGGGGATAGTAGGAGAAGAATTATTATGTTGAAGGATTATTACTCACTGACAGATATGAGATATCAAACTCCTTGGGAAGGGTGGAGGCTAACTAGGTTGTATGATGGCTTTAAAGTAACAGGACTTAATGACCAAGATTACATCCACAATGGAAAAAATCTAGTGAATCCTTTGTTTAATGTTCGATGAGATTTGATTTTTGGACAGGAGTTTATTAGTTTTAACCATGTAATAATTGTTTATAACAATTTTAAAGTGGATGAACACAATATTAAAATTGAGGATATAGAGAGGGTTGATCACCAAAACTGAGGTTCAGCATAACGCATTGCTTCAAGGCATGTCCAGAGGTGCTTGAAGGAAATGAAAAATGTAAGTGGTAGGAGAGAGAGGACATCGAGTGCAGAGACCTATCTAGCAATTGTTGTTGACTATATTGATATTTTTTGTCTCCTAGTTTGACTCTTTGGGAAAGAGTGCGAAATTATTCAAGAAAAAATCATTTCTTCATATTATGGCTATGCTGGGTCAGAAAACAAGAAAGTATTAATATCAACATTAATTTCATTATCAGATAGGCATATAAATATGTGAAATTTTCTTGCCACTTTATGGTTTTGTTGATGAGATTATTTCATGATCAATACTCTAACTTGCCATGTACATTGCACCTGACTGGGCTAGATGTATGTGAGAACTTCTTTAGCGAAATCTGTGGCATCGTTGGAGTAGAGAGGGAATATGTAATTAATTCATGCTATTGTAATCCTTAATATATTTGCTCAAGAAGAATCGAACCCCCAAGGCCTTTGTTTCAATAAATATGATAAGAAACAAATGAGTATCTGGAATAAATTGCATAAACAAATAGTAGAGGAAAGTGATGTATTGTCACAATATGACTCAATATCCATAGATAATTAAATTATAGAAGTTGCCAATATAGGATTGGAAGATGCATTGGGAATTTTACTAGGTGTCAACATGCAACCAAAAATACAAATAGAATATTCTTGGTGGTTTAAGCCATGGATAGAGGATCACAATTATCCAACATTCGAAGATGTGGATGAAGTAGTTGATGATTATTCACTAGGTCATTCCACATCCATATTCAAATCTTCCTCTTTTATGGTACTCAATGATAGTGAATTGGAAATGATGGAAAGTGAGTGGAGGCATGAGTTGGATGGAATTTTAGATTTCGTTGATGAAAATGTAAACATAACTACAAAACCAGTGGTGGAGCATGATCGAGAGGACATTTACAAATATTTTTTGGTTAGTCAATTGAATGGAAATCCGACATTATCGAAAGATAGGTTGACTAAAGTGAGGAATGGAGTATACTTCAGGCGAGATGAGAGGGAGGCCAAAAAGGGTGTTGCAATTGGATCAAATTGTGTGGTGTTGTTTGAAAGCGAGTCTATAGTTGTAGCTAAACATACTAGAAGAAAATGAGTATCTCAAAGTACAAAGCATGGTGTTTCTTGTGGCTCTTTGTACATTGGAAGAGTTCAAAGAATAATAAATAAGGATCGTAATAGGGTGTTCGATTACCATAATGACATTGATATGTTAGATAGACCTGAAGATGTTGATATTAAATGTTGTTGGTACAATAGAATAAAGTGGAAACACATGTAGAAGTATGATTCGACAGATCATATATTCATACAAATTGAATCTGTTATAGCAATGACAAACCTATCATACTATATCAAGAATGACACTTACAAGTTAGAAGAAAGAGACCACATAATTTATGAGGATTTCATTAAAATTTTAAATAGAGTGGAGTTTTCAAAACATTATAATTTGTCTTATATTTTCACTAATATCTTATAGCTTATCTATAAAAAAAAAAA
Organism: Pseudotsuga menziesii; assembly: GCA_001517045.1. Classification (NCBI taxonomy): domain Eukaryota; kingdom Viridiplantae; phylum Streptophyta; class Pinopsida; order Pinales; family Pinaceae; genus Pseudotsuga; species Pseudotsuga menziesii. The sequence continues at coordinate 81,379 of LPNX010234034.1, read as the reverse complement.
ATTATTATCATTGATTTTTTTTGTATCAATTACATACTCATTTTACACTCGTTGGCTTCAGGTGCAGTGAATGGTTCGGATGGATAATGGTTGGGATAACTCAATGTGAAGTTATCAATAGTCAAATAGTTATTTATGCTTTCTTGAAGCATGGTTTTTGAGGGTTCTTGAAATATTTTTGGCCATGCTTAGATTATAGTTTTAAGCATTGACTGTACATGATGCTTCATCCTTCACATTGTTCATGTTCTTTGTGTACCTCTTATTCAATGTATGGTAATTAAGAATTGATTTTCTTCCCAATATCTCTGTTGTTAATGTTTAAATTTTGTTTGAGTGGGATTCAAATATATGTTATTCTAGTGGTAGAAATTTTGGAGAAATTTTTTTTTGAATAATGCAAGCAATGAGCAAACTTGTAACCAGTTTAACTAGAGGATCAATTCGTTCACCTTTAGATCAATATTGTTTTATTCGTTACAATAGTGAGGTTGGATGTATCTCCTTTTAAATATTATTTAGTTTGAATAGAAGGTAAAATATAGTAATCTAATGTAGAGCCTGATTTCAAATAAAAAATGAATCATAGCCACTCTGGCTAATATTACAAAACTGAAAACAAGGAATGAGTTGAGTCTGGATCCTTTGATGAAGCAAATCACAAATTTTATGTCAGATATATCATGTGAGTTCAATATTGTTGTTGTGGAAGTGATTCTATCTCTGTTTTTGAAGTTCCCACAAAAGTATCGAACACTAAGTAATTGGTAGATTTTTTGTTCTTCTATGTAAATGTGTCATCTTTGCTCTTTTTCCTTTGCAAGAGAGTTGATAACTATGTTTTTGTCAAATAATTTTAAAGAATGAACTTTCTAAGTAATATACTTAGAGAAGAATGGGGATTTGGATATAAGAAAGATATTGTGGAATCTATTCTTATTCTCATACGGGATATATTAGAGTCAAAAGAAAGTGGCTTGTCTCATGTTTGTAATTCATTGAATATTTTGAATTTTCTTATATTTCTATGCATGTAAGCTCTATTTACTGCATAAAATATTAGCATTGTGTCATCAATTTTATTCATTCATTTTCATTGTTTATACTATATCATTCTATTGCTCCAACTGATAGTAGAGTAAGTGTTGTTTTATGCTCCCTAATCTTATCCTAACATTAGACCATTTAGTAATGACAACTAAATATGTTGAACTGGTAAGAAGTGTGAAAAAATTGACCTTCAGAGATGGAAATGAATTTAGAGAAATATAATGGAGAGAAATATTGAAATTGCAGTCCATTTATGGCTATGTTTCGTACACATCAATTATAATGCATTATATAAAGCATCAAATATTTCTATTTATGGACCCACTTGACTTATTGTATTAGATAATTGTGTTGATATCATTGATAAGTTATTTCTATTGTAGAATCTTCATTTTCTTGGTAATGAAGGACCAAATACTGCAGACCCTATCAAGACCCTAGCAAGTATATTCATTATATTTATAATTGATTTATTCTTGAAAATGCAGCAGTTAGGGCAAGTGTTGTGATTCCCGAGTTCAAAACATTTAAATGTTAATTCTAGCTACTTTTTTTTCAGAAAAAAATAGCTTAGCCTTGATATTCGTGTAAATCAAATGATATTGTTTACATCAAAGGAAGATCAAAAGATATTTCAAGCAACTAAAAGGAACATAAAGGGCATAAAGATAGTCATCCCAAATCCCAACAAAAGATCCACCTATCTCAGAGAGAGAAACATACATGTCCATCAAGAACACAAAAAGAACCCAGGAAGATTATCTAGGAGGTTCTTGGGGGATTGACTAATCATAAAGTTATGACCTTCATCCATGGATATTGAAGACATCTATACTCTTACATCAATGTCAAAGGCATGCTAAAAATACTAATCATGAAACATGTATGGTGAGATTATAGAATATATGAATCTCACCTCCCCCAATAATGCTGCCTTCAAAGAATTGTGTCTTCAAATAATTTTATGAAGGACAAAGAGAACACCTCCCTGGATAAACATTTTGCCTTCGGATTGTGTTCCTGGAAGAAATGCTGAAACTTTAACTTTGGCTACTTAGGGTGATTGGTGTTACCAAAGAGACTAAATGAACAGGATAATGTTTTCACCTAAATTTCATATATGAAACCTGCACATGCTTTGGACTCTGTCTCATTCATTTTTCCTTTGTTTCAAGCTACAACACAAGCTCTACAATCATTGTATTTGGGGTTTTTTGTCAAGTACATTGGTAAGCAAAATTTTTATTCAATATTGACTAAGTGATACATCAAATTGTGAAAAATCATATTATCATCGTCAAACCATCCGAATTTGCAAAAAACAAAATCAAGTGATAAAAATACATACCTGCATTTTTAAATTGTGATTGTTACTATATAATTATTGTTACGCCATATTTATCATTTTGTAGAAATGTTGAGTTAAAGAATAAGTTGGACACATCCTAAAGCAATTGGAAACATTTCTCTTAGCGCGAGGAGCTAGCCTAAAAGATTGTAATGTGACCAAGGGAAGTAATAAAAAGAGCTAGTGGATAGTACATGCAGGGTATGCACCTAATCATGGGACCCAGATGTGATGTCAAGGAGTGGGAGAATGAAGACGAATGGTGGAGATATGATCGAGATTGGATGGACGATGTACAAGTGATCCAGAGCACGAAGTAGCACGGGAAATAAAAGGATGAAGCAGTAGTGGATTATAAACCACTCTTGATGTGGCGCAATGTTAGGAACTCCACTGGGAAAAGTTGTAAGAGAAAAACCATTGTCTAGAGTTTCTAAAACTGGTCTTTTGAAACTTAATATAAATGGTCATCGACTAATTTAAGAGGGATATTTTTTTTGTGGAGCAAGAAGAAAGGTGCATAGGAGGACAACACATGAATTCATGCTCCAAGTTGCGGTCCAAAGGTCAATTGTAATATTTCTCTCTCACTAGGAAGCTTTAGTACCTTGTTATTCACAAATTTTGTTGTTATGGAAGGGTTTCACTCTGTAGAAATGTTAAGTTAAGTTCACGTTAAGTAAAGGGGTTCCATATTTCTCATTTTGTAGAAATGTTAAGTTAAAGGATAAGTTGGACATATTTTAAAGGAAATGGAAAAATTTCTCTTAGTGTGAGGAGATAACCTAAAATATTGTAATGTGACCAAGGGAAGCAACAAAAATTTCTATCAGATTGTACGTGCAGGGTATGCACGTGATCCTGGGACCCATATGTGATTTCAATGAGCATAAAAATGAAGACGAACAATGGATATCTCATCAGAATTGGATCGACATCAGAGAGGTGATCCGGAGTGTGAAGTAGAAAGGGAAATAAAAGGATGAAGCGGTAGTGGATTATAAACCACTCTCTTCGTGGTGCAATGTGATGAACTCCACTAGGAAAGTGGTAAGCGAAAAACCTTTGTCTGGAGCCTCTAAAATCGATCTTTTGAAACTTAATATAAAGGGTCGTCGCCTAAGTTAAAAGTGATCTTTTGTTGTGGCACAAGAAAAAAGGTGGATATGAGGACAACACGTGAATTCATGCTCTAGGTTGCGGTCCAAAGGTCAAATGCAAGCTTCGCCTCTCACCAGGAATATTTAGTTCCTTTTTATTCACTGAGTTTATAGAAGGGTTTCATTTTGTAGAAATGTTAAGTTAAGTTCACATTAATTTAATGGGTTCCATAGTTTTCATTTTGTATAAATGTTAAGTTAAAGGATAAGTTGGACACTTTTTAAAGGAATTGGAAAAATATTGAGGTGTATGTGATCAAGGCTAGAGATTTCTAGCCAGGCCTGGAATTTCAAATTACCCTTGCCCGTCAAATCGAAATTTGTTGACAGTTTGGTATTTTCATTGCCTGTCACTTTACGTTATTACAAATTTATAGAGTGTCGATATTTTATATCAAATTTACTTAATTTTTTAAAAGTAAATTTTTTTAAATGTCATATTAAAAGTCATTATCGCAACTTCTAAACTCAAATGATTTGGATTAGTTATTATTAAATAGAAAGCTACATATCTTCCAAATGTCATATTAAAATTCATTATCGCAACTGCTAAACTCAAGTGATTTGGTTTAGTTATTTGGAAATAAAAATATATGGATCTTCCCAATCGAACAGGAAGGGAGAGACCTATATTCCAACTTTCACCCAAAAATAGAAAGAAAAAATATCCATTCCTCATTTTATCTAATAAAAGTGACCCTAAAAAATATATGGCTTATTCATCCTTCAGCTGAATAAAATAGGCCAAGATACTAATTGCCCTAATTATACCTCAAAATGGTGTTTACTTGAAAACAATGAAATAAAACACCTTCAAACATTTTAAAATATTAAAAAATATTAAAATTTAAAAAACACTTAACTCTATACAAAAATCCTTGGACATAAGCATAAATAATTACTCTTGAAGTCGACTATATCCTAATTGGCTTCATTTTTCAAAGAATTTTAGGATTGGAAATGAGTATGCTCCTTCTTGGTTCCTCAATTAAAGTAACATAACTAGGATGTTCCCATTTTCCAATATTGAGAGCAATGAATCCATATGTTGCGAAGTGGATTCATGGAATTTGACCTGTGTGAGCACTGGGAAGCCAAGTGTGATAATAAATGAGCTAACTTGATCATTTATCCTAGAGAGTTTAAATAATGTGTACTCGAGTTGTCATCCTTCCACATAACGTGTCTGATTTAGTGAAAGTGACTCTTGAATCATTTTCCAAAACAAACATAACCACCAAGTTACCAACTCAGAAGGTGAAAATTAACCATCCTCTGGCATAGCAGTGATTGCTTCTGCAGCATCATTGCTTACCGTTGGATATTAATATGATGAAATCCAATGACAAGCAATGAGCATATGAAAACAATCATTGCTTTGTCATAGGATGGTTAATAGTATCCAACTCAGAACTCAGCCAAAGGGTACTAGTAATTATGACGGGTAATTAAATTCAATGAGCGTCAAATCTACGGGTTTCAATTTTGCATAAATATCAAGGTTGACATGCGATGTATGCACATGGTCATGGGACCCGGATATGATGTTGGGGATCGGGACAGCATGATCAGATGGGAAATATGTGGTTGGGATAACATTAATGATTGGCAGGTGATCTGGACCACATAGTAGCATGAGAGATAAAGGAGATAAGTGGTAGCAGATTCTAAATCGCCTACCACGTGGTGTGATGTGGTGAGATCCGATGGGAAAAATGGTAAAGGTAAAACCACTTTCTTCAGCTTCCAAAATCGGTCCCATTACCTAATATAAAATCATTGGTCATTATGAAATCATTTATTTTGTCGCGACATTGAGGAAACAATGAAGATGTTGACAACGCACGGCTCTGCAGTTTGGGTTGTTGTCTGAAGGTCAACCATAATGTTTTCACCACCTCCTAGGTAGTTCTAACACGTTATTTCCACATTATTTCTTACCGATTTTTTTTTATGGAAGAAGCTTCAAGTTCAGTTTCCCTCTACAAGTTCCTGGATACGAAAAAGGAGGTTATAGTTGATAGACATGGAAATGTATTTGACCCAATTCTCTATGTGTTCAACATTTCTCAGTCGAAAGAAAAGTTATGGAGTTTTAAATCATTAGGAATAGATGTTTTGAATGTGTGGAATACTTTTATGTATTATTTATATGTCGAGCAAACCCTGTATTACCCTGAATTTGTAGAGTGGTGTGTAAATAATTATTCTCTCACTAACAGAGAAATTATGAACAAAATTGATACTATGATCCTTTTTCAGGTTAATGAAAATGTCATCCATGAGGTTCTAAATGTGCCCGATATTTTCCTTGACAATATTGAAGCCCTTGGAGAAGAATTCCTGGTCCACGTGTATAGGGAATGTAAGTTTGAGATTTAAAATTACTTTTTGACAGGAATTCTAAAAGATGGTAATGTGGTAGAGAGTCTTTCCTTTCTCATGGATGTTCATATTGTTTAATAATAGGTAGAACTGGTGTTGTCAATATTGAGTCAAATTTTGGGATATGATGATGACAAGTGACTGAAGTTATGATTGGTTTTCTGTTGAAGACAAATTTATCGAAACCAGAGACAAACCAAGTCTATTGTTTTGGTTTCGATGAATTCTCAGCCACTACGATTCATTTTCAACTAGCGTATTTTCTCAATCTGAGACATTTCAGGTATCAGTCATACTTACTGAACATGTTCCTATGCTCAAATGTCTCTGAGTTGCATTTCATCAATACAATTTTTTCGCCTGGGCTACCTGGGCAGATAAATATGTTTGATTTTGTGAATAAAATCATGGCAGAAGTATACATAATATTTTTTGATGAAAATTTGTCAAGAGTGTTAGATGAAATGAAAAGTAGTTTGGATCCCTCGGCGAAAAGTTGTACAAGAGACTGGTTTTTATATAAGGAATTTAGTGTTGTTTGTGTCTATGGTTACACAGGCCCACCTTACAAATTACTTGCATTTCTGATTCCTAGAAATTTTGTGTTATAATTTATCAGGCATAGGTTGTGTTCATAAGAAGAACACTTTGGCAGTTTTAGGAAGTCTTTCTATGTAAAGTTCCCACTCAAGATCGACCCTTTCATTTTAAAAAACAAAGCTTCTTTGAGTATTGTTGAAAAAATATTAGAGGCTATGGAATTCGAGAAAATAGAGAGGCTAAACTATGATCAAAGGCAAATCATATCGCAAAGAAGACAAAAAAATAAAAAACAAGGCCTTCGAACATAAATCAGTGGAAGGCATGGATAAAATATTTATTTTGCTATAATTTGAGGAGGATTATGAAGGAGTCAAAGAAGAAATAATAGATGTAGGTGAAGAGAAAGGAAATGGCTTGGCTATAATTGTACACACACCATATAACTCTATTGCCTTAAATAAAAGGGACCTTTTAGAAATCTACAGAATGGATGTCAATGAAGAAAAATTAAACAAAATACTAAATACACGGCTTGAAAGAGAAATGACGATGCAAGATGAGAAGAGTGCAGATGATGCAAAAAAAAAGTCTTATTCTACAACAACATGATGTACAAATAAGAGAATATTCTTTTCATTAAGAAGGTAGTGCAGGATCCAACTCTAGATATAGATCTAAGTTTGACTTTGTTTATAGCTATGTACAACAAAGGAACAAAGCTTTAAACGAGACACAAAAAAAATTCTCGAGGTGAGAAAGTTAGCAGATCAATGATTGTCGATAATTTCCACCAAGGATTTAGCGAGGAAGACCCTTAAATTTGTTATGATAGATGATGAGAAAGTTTCTAAATTTGAGTTCAGTCTGGATAAAATCAATGTTCCTGATAAAATCCATCTCCATTGACAGACTGGTGATGTTTTATATTATGATTTACTAAAGGCCACATTGAAGATTACAAGGATGCAGTCGGTTATTGATAAGTTGGAGAACCAACTCCGACATGAGAATGTGGAGAACAAAGCTCATTCTGTTCATATTAAAAAATTATAGGAAGACATTATAACATCAGGGATTGAACCTGCTAATGTTCAAGTAAGTAAACCATTGCTAGAATAAAAAGAAAAAACTATCCAAGTACTTAAGAAAAAACTAAAAGTTCTAGGTACATGGCACGTTCTTCTATCTGAGTTGGTAGTGTTGCAGCAACAGAAGGATAAAATTTACTAGGAATTGATGGATTTTAAGGGGAAAATGTTAAAGCTACAGAAGGATAAAGAGGCCTGTGAAATTGAATGATCTGTATTTGTGTCCCATATTTTAGCTTTTAATTCCAATCAAAAATAAGAAGAGGAAGTGTTGGAGGAGTTGATGAGCCAACCCTTGATTCAAAATGAGGATGAAGTAAATGAATATCTCACTGATGATTTATCTATTTCCATGTCACAAATAAATTTGAGAGAGGGATAAATCAAAGAGTTGAAAGGAGGTAATGTCCAGCTGAAGCATGATATGGATAAAATTATTGAAGAAAGAAACAAAATTTTAGGTGAAAATAAACAACTTCAGAAGAGGATCAACAAATTGAATAAGAATATGATAGGAAAAATAACCCTGAAAGGAGCTAAACATCTTATTTGGGATACTTTGACTATAGAAATAACCAAATTTAGATCATATTTAAATTTTCTGAACGATAAGAATGAAATAGTGGATTTAGATCTTCAAAGATGTAAGTTGGTAAATAAAAATCTAGACAAAAGCCACTGTAGACTGCCCAAAATGATGTAATTTTTTTAAAAAACTTTGACATATGAAGAGATGCAAGAGATGGAAATCAAGGATAGGCTAGCCATCATCATATGGGATAGAAAGTTTATTAATAAACATAATTTGGTCAAATTTGTACAAGAGAAAGCAAATCAGATGCTTCTGGAGGTTAAGGATTTCAAGAAAATGTTTCAAGGACAATTCGATGAAGGACTTCCTCCAATCTAGGATGATAAGGGAAATTTATTTTCTCATGAACATTAACATAAATTTCTAGCGCATGAACGCATGGAACACTCCAAATTTGAATAATTTACAAAGGAACTAACATGAAAAATAATTATAGATACATTGACTGATGAATTTGAGATATTTGAACGGTTATTGATCACTCAAAGAAGTCTACCACCTATTTCTTACACCCCATACGTGGATTTAAAGGTGGCCATTAAAGAAATGATGGATTCTGACATCCCAAATCATGAACGATGGAATACTGTGGAAAAATCATGGGGACTTCACTTAGTGAACCTCTCACATAGCACGTGCGATTGTGGGATATTAAAAAATACCCTTAATTTCCAGAGATATTTCCCCAAAGTATTTTTGTTGAAACCCCCTCCTAATACTTAAAACCTCCTCCCCACCCCTTTTATACCTCAATCCTCNCCCCCACCTTAAACCCCTCATCCCCCCAATACCTACAATATATTGGTTCAATTTTTGATCATTTTAAAACCCACAATATGAACTAATGTGATAGGATATTGGTCAATAAGTGAAGCCCCCGTAGAAAAAATTTGGGAAAACCTAATATAGACTACACCAATTATGAACATGTGTCACAATGTAAGGGAGTAGTTCGGATATCTATTTGTCCTACCACATGGATTTCCTACAAAATTTGTTTTTATTAGAAAATTCTAGTTATTAGATTCCTAGGAGTTAGGGATTTACTTAAAAGAACATTGATTTACAAGAGGTTTGTTAAACATTTGCTCAAGGATCCATTTTGTATATAATTTTCATTTTATAATGTTTGGGGGTTAGATCCCAAACAAAAGAAGTATACTGTTCATGCACAATATTTTCTGAATACAATTTTGCATAGAATAGAAAAAGGACTCTTTTTTGATACATATATTCTTGTGGTAATGGTTTTAAGTTTGTGATCTCCTCTATGTGTCACATGTGTAAATCTTTACATACGTTTCCATTATGTGTTTTTCTTCTTAAATATTTGTTTAAGAAAAAATGATTTGGAATTTGTCTATGATGCTTCAAATGCATGCAACTAGATACTCACTATTTTCTATCTAACATTGCATTTTGTTTATGCTTTTAAAGCTTATTAGATAACTATGTGTTATTAGCTCATGGAAGTTGCATAGCACTATCCAATCTTTATATGATTAATAAAAGAAAAGGTATCTCTTTTTCAGTCTCATGCTATACAGGAATTGGAAAAAATGATTTTTTAGATATTATTGGCAACAATGTTGATAGTAATAGTTCAACAGTTGAAATTAAAGTTGAGAAATAAGAGAAATTTTCAGGTTTAAATCTTGATAGTCCATTAGATGTTTATGGTTTCAGATATTAAAATTTTCCAGTGGAAGTGTTTTTAAATTTCATCATATTTGTGTGGAGTGCATATTAACTCATTAGGAAATTGTGTCTATTGTTGATTCAAAAGATGGCTAGGGTGTGGAAATATCTTATTATCAAACTCACTGTTGTGGTATGGACCTTCCACAGACCTTCCTTATACGATAATGATAAAATGTACTGTTGTGGTTTGGAACACTTATGGACTACATAAATTGAGAGAGAATATGACAATTTGACACCTTTGTCTTCTAGGTAAAAGGGTTGTGTCCCCACCTTGATGGTACACCTTTTTCCTATGGGTAAAATATTTTTTCTCCCACCTTGATTACATATTTTTTAACCCATAAAATACACCCATCAAGGGCCTAAATATGAACCCAATAAAATGTTTTTTTTTTTAAATTACTAAGCCCCTAATATGAACAAACGTGATATGGTATTGGTCCGTTAGCAACACCCCCATGGACTAATATCTTTGCTCCATTGTTTGAGTGTGCTAAGTTGTAAGAAATCCATGGGATTTTTATGGGATACAAACTAAGATTTGGTTTGTGTGTTGAATGCTATCATTACCTGATATTTTATGGACTGTTTTTTCTGTGTCTATTGCTCCAATAATTGGGGTTTCCTTACAGTACACTTCAAGCAAACCCAAACACTCAAATAGTGCAATAGATATATTAGTCCACTCAAACAGGGTTATGGCTTCTTTTATCATCCCCAAACAACTCACATCTCGCTCAAGAAAGACATGGGTTTTGTATGGGCTACAAAATGAGCTTTGGTTTGTGTGTGGAATGTCATCATTACCTGATATTTTATGGACTATTGTGTCTTGTACTACCGCTCTAGTAATTGGGGATTCCTTACTTATCGACTGGGTTACCTTGACTGCTACTCACTTGCTACCATAGTTCAATAAACCTACAGTAACTGAATTTATTCTCTCTCAGGTATGCCCTTTGTTCCTATAGTGCCTTGTCCCTTAATAGAAAATATCTGATCTAAAAAGGTATTTTTGAGTATACAAAAGGTTTCAACTCTCCTAGTGGGTTATCTTATTTGTTTTCTTTGTACTTTGAGTTAGATTTACTCCTGCTAATTTTTATTGTCTTTGTATGTTTTTCAGCTATAACTAGATAATTTAATAGCAATGTTATTTATTTATTGTCTTTGTCTTTGTATGATAAGTATACAGCATAATTTTCATCTGTTTCAACTTTTACACTCTCGAATGTGGACCTTCAGGAGTGTTAAAGTTGAAAGAGATGAAAATTGTGCGTTAAAATTATATTTTCTAGTAACAGCGATGTTATTTTGTTTCTAGTATTGTTTTGTCCTATTTTGTCATGGTTTTTTTGTTTGAGATGGTTTGTCAAGGTTTATGTATTTCTTCTTATCAGTTATTTGCTTCTAAGTTTAAATATTAAAATATGGTTGGCACTTTCCTAGTGGGTTATCTTATTTGTTTTCTTTGTACTTTGAGTGAGACACAAGTTAGATTTACTATTGATGTTATTTATTGTCTTTGTATTCTTTTTAGTTGTAAATACACAAGAGTGAGAAAATACATAGATAAGATAATTTTAAAGAATAAATTTCATATCTTTCAACGTTTACACTCATGAATGTGGACCTTTGATATTATTAAAGTTGAAAGAGATGAAAATTATGCATTACACTTGTGCAGACTAATATCGTCGATGCACTATTTGGAAGTGCTAAGTTGAGTATAAGGAAGGTTTCAAATCTCCTAGTGGGTTATATTATTTGTGTTATTTGTACCTTGACTTAGATTTACTACTGATGTTATTTATTGTCTTTGTATGTTTTTCAGCTTTAACACAGGGACCTTAGGGAGTGTTAAAGTTGAAAGAGATGAAAATTATGCTTTAAACTTATCTTGTCTAGTTTCAACGATACTATTTTGTTTCTAGTATTGTTTTGTCATCGTTTGTCATGGTTTATGACTGTTTGAGATGGTTTGTCATGGTTCATGTCCTTTTTCTTATCAGATATTTGCTTCCATGTTTAAATATAAAAATTTGGTTGGAAGTTTCCAAAAGGTACAGTTGCATTAATGCCTATTTATGGATTTCAAGTGTAGTTGCAGTTTCCAATATAACTACTTTTTATGGATTTCATTTATCTTCCTTGTATAATTTTTTTATTTGGTTCTACTTTCTATAAATAATTAATTGTATACAATTATGAAAAAAATATATAAAACAATGTACCTTAAGAGAGAGAAAATATTACTAGTCTTGTTGGTCCTATAAAGGAGTTGCTTGTCCACCTTATATAGTTTACCTTGACCTTGTGGGTTTGTGGTTTGTTTTTTTGTGCCCCCCTTGGTTGATTCATGATCTTGTATCTTACTTGGCCAATAGGTTACGTTTATTAATGTTCTGATACCCTATCTTAAGGAGTATCTAGATTATAAATTAATGTTTTAATTTAACATGAGAGACAGATCTAGTTCATGGTCTGTCGCTCCAGTGTGACTAAGATCTCTCCCTCTGCGTGATATATGTTTTTTCTCCATGTTATATTTTGATGCACCACCGGCATGGTTTAATTTTCCTACATGACTTGTATTTCCTTGTTACACCTTCCACGTGGTTACTTCACACCAGCATGACCATGAGTCTGGTGTATTGTGGGTCCTTCCCCAGCGTGACCGTGGTCTATTTTTTTGGTGGACTGTGGGTTCTTCCATAGCATAACCATGAGCATGTTTCTTGGTGGACCGTGGGTCCCTCACCAGCATGACCGTGATCTGTTTCTTGGCACTGTCTTGGTGTACTTTGGGTCTTTCACCAGCATGGTTGTGATCTGTTTTCTTGAGTGAACCGTGGGTCCTTCCCCAGTGTGACCGTGATTTGTTTTCTTGGTGGACTGTGGGTCCTTCTCTAGCATAACCATGATCTATTTTCTTGAGTGGATTGTGGGTCCTTACCGATTGTGACCATGAGCCTGTTTTATTTTGTGGACTATAGGTCTTCCCCAACGTGACAATGAGTTTCACTTTATGGGTGGACTGTGGTTTTTCAAGCAGGACTGTCTAAAGTATGCTTGTGTGCCTCTGCACTATGTGATTTCATCCTTACCCAGCATGACTATGTGTCCTTTTTCAGCATTATTGTACTAGGTATGACTGTGCTTTTTGACTAAGAAGTATGGGTCAGTATGCTTCTAATTTAACCCTCTCAAGATCTCTCTCAAGGTATGCAATTTTTTTTCCTAGATTGACTTGTCCCTTCAGTGACAAGATCAAATCTAAAATATCTGAGTATATGGTTGATTCAAATATTGGTTATGATTCTATACTATTGATATCTATTGTACATCATTTTATCTTTTTGTTATTGTACATTGCATTTGATGATTCTCGAGGACCAACTTTAACACATTGACTAATGGAGGGTTAAGTTGAAAGAGATGAAAATTATGTTTGTTTATTACAGTTCAAATTTTAGTAGAGAAGTAATGTTCTGAATCATATTTTATATGTTCATGCATTAAAGTTTACTTCTTAAATTAAAAAATCCTCTAATGCTTAAATGTCAACATCAAGTACTTTGGAGACATGTACATGGCATATCCCATGCTTGGTTTTTACAGTTTTTGTAATTTGGATTTCCTTTTTATCCTTGTTTGGTTTTCTTGAAAATTACAGGAAGCTTACTTTATAATTTTCTCTTTGCCTTTAATGACACATCTAATTCTCATGTCCCTGATATATGAATTAGTGTTATTTTTCCTTTTATGTGAGCTATTACTTGTTTACCATATGACACTTATGTAGGTTTTGAGATGGAGTTACCAAAACATAAATAGGATATAAATGAGAATATGTATTCCGGTTTTTAGATTTCTTTTTGGATATGATACGTCTGGATATGGCATATACAATAGTACATATAAAAATATTGATATATGTGTGTGTGTGTGTGAAATTAGGCCTCATATATTTATATATTTATAAAAATATGCTCATATATATATGTACATATAAATATATGGAGATATGTATGAGAATAGGAGGAGGCAAGCAGGCCCATTTCAAAAATACATACTCACATTTCTAAATGTGTTCTCCTATACTCACGGTGTACTCATGTTTGTTTATCTTTTGATTTTTGGGGTTGTTTTGGTTCAAGCTCTATAATTTGTGGTCTCTGAAGCCCACAAGTATGGTCTCAGACGCATACTTAGAATGGAAAATAATTATGAGAAATTTGGAGGAAAGGTTCAATATGTACAATGGACTCGTAATGGTGGAAAAAATCTCAACATTGTTGATGATTTGTTTACCAAACCCACTAAAAACATTATACTGTAAGAACCATTTAAAAGTAACTAACTCTATAAATGTATGTTTATGTTTGATTATATGCTTAAGGGTTTGTGCAAGTTGATGAGGGTCTCTTTTGACGCGTTAGATGCAATTGAAAACTGAAAAAATAAGAATCCATCAACTTGCATGGATATTTTGAGACACTTACACAATGAACCTTGCAATGAGTAAAAAACAAGAAATGTAGGAAATTGAATGACGTTTCCAAATATATAAATATTTCTACTAAAAATGTTGTTAACTATCTAAAGGTAGATATTTTTTAATAGGAACTTTTTATTTTTGGGACAAATTATAAGGTATATGTTTTTGTGGGTGCAACCTTTGAGTAACTAAATGATGGAATAAAATTACAAAAATTGGTAGACATATAGAGAACATTTATTACTAGTGCACGAGTATTTTTCCAATAATAAAAATAATATTTTTAATTTTTTTTAATTATCTAAGAGATCAAACCTATAAAATGGTATGTCAATTGTGGGTGCAGCATTTGAATGTCTAAATGCAATTATTTGGAAATGGTTTTTTTATAGCATGTATAGGTCGGTGTTCTTTAGTGCACCATATAATTTTTTTTTAAATGGTTGAGAAATGAAAGAGATATGGATGAAAAACTAACAATGTGTTTTTTGGGTTGAGGAGTGATGACAAAAGATAAATAAGAAAAAAATAGAAAACATAATGTATTATTGTTAAAATTTACATATTTGGAATCTGCAAAAAAACCATATTTGTTTCTAAAATTTCATAAAAAATGGAGGTGTGCAGCATATTGTAACCAATAGATAAACATGAGCATATTGAAAATTTGGATATAATCTAAATTAGCCATGGTTTATCATACTCCAAGGCATAGGTATGTTGAATCCAAAGCAAAGTCCAAAGCAGACACATAGGCATAAGAATTGCATGCAAGCATGGGTGGAGGCTTGGCCTTATCATTTGGAGGGAATACATTTTTGAATTTAAACCAGATGCATGTTTGTTATATTGAACAATAACGCATGTGGATTGTATTGATTAAAAACCGGATTGCTCTTTAGTGCATAAAAACATGCGCGTGTTTTCAAATACTACAATGATTTTTGTTTTGTGGGTTATACCAATAATTTTATTATTTTATGTCCCCTCCCGTTTCTCCCCTCTCCCCCCTAACTCTTACTAACCAATAGATAAACACGAGCATATCGAAAATTTAGATATAATCTAAAGTAGCCATGGTTTATCATACTCCAAGGCATAGGTATCTTGAATCCAAAGCAAAGTCCAAAGCAGACACATAGGCATAAGAATTGCATGCAAGCATGGGTGGAGGCTTGGCCTTATCATTTGGAGGGAATACATTTTTGAATTTAAACCAAATGCATGCTTGTTATATTGAACAATAATGCATGTGGATTGTATTGATTAAAAACCAGAGCACTCTTTAGTGCATAAAAACATGTGCGTGTTTTCAAATACTACAATGATTTTTGTTTTGTGGGTTA
>LPNX010234034.1:4693-62061 GCA_001517045.1 Pseudotsuga menziesii | reverse complement strand
TAACACACCCCTTCCTCTGTCTCACACACACACACATCCACAGGTCACCCCATCCCACTAAGGACCCCCCCTCTACTCTATATTTCTCTCTCTCTCTCTCTCACACACACACATCCCTATGTTTCCCCTTACCACCAACACCCCCTAACCTATAACCTACAACATCTAGACACCCCCACACACATCCATAGGTCACATCCACAGGTCTCCCCTTAACACTAACACCCCTCCCTTATATCACTCCCCAACCAATCCAACTACCTCCCCACCCCCCTATTACAACCCATCTACAACACCTAGACACCCCCACATTAATCTAACCACCACCCCCATTCCTAAAATCCTAACACACCCCTTCCTCTCTCTCTCTCTCTCACATACACACACATCCACTGGTCACCCCATCCGACTAAGGAACCCCCCCCCACCTCCAATCTATCTTTCTCTCTCTCTCTCTCTCACACACACACACACACATCCCTATGTTTCCCCTTACCACAACACCCCTTAACCTATAACCTACAACACCTAGACACCCCCCCACACATCCCTATGTCTCCCTTTACCACTAGAACCCCCTAACCTATCTCTCTAACACACACACACACACAAACACACACCCATCCATATGTATCCCCTTACCACTAGCACCCCCTAACCTATCTTTCTGGCACACACACACACACACATCCCTATGTCTCCCCTTACCACTAACACTGCCTAACCTATCTATTTAAAACACATACACACACATCCTGATGTCTCCCCTTACCAATAATACCCCCTAACCTATCTCTCTCTCACACACACACATCCCCATGTTTCCCCTTAATACTAACACCCCTTAACCTATCTTTTTCTCACACACACATTCTGTGAGTTGCAAAAAAATATAGTTAGGTTGAAGAGAGGGGGGGTGTTAAGGCACAAAGACTAATGGGGTGATTGTTAGTTCCCCCTAAACCTTGAATGATCCCTTAGCCATGCAACTACATTCTTAAATGCTCCTAAACACTATTAGAGTAAAACACACACTTGTTTTATGTGGTCAACAAGCTCCCCCATTTTTGTTAACAATAACACGGGTGCATTTCATCTCAGTATAAACAATAGCAATTCCTGTCCAAGAAACACTCTATCATATTTGACATAGGTTTGATAGTCCACGTGCAATTTTAGGTTGCAGACAGTGCGTGAACATTCTCTTTTCCACCATATTATCACACACCAAAAAAAAATCACATCAAGCATCTCCACCACAAGTGTCTAAGTATTGCTTGGAGCATGGTATACATTGAGGAGAAAGAAATAAAGAATTAATTGAGAAAGAAAGAAACCATTAATTGAGCAAGGAGCACCATAGAGCATCTCCACCATTTCTTTTCTTGCAATTGAGGATCTAGCAAAGGAAACATTAACATGGTCATTGTGGTGGAGTATGTAGACACAATTAAGTAAGAAACAAACCAAGCTTGGGGAATTTTCCATTGAGGAGCACCATAGAGCATCTCCACCATCATTTTTCTTGCAATTTAGGAGCTAGCAAAGGCAACATTAACTTAGTCATTGTAGTGGAGTATGTAGACACAATTGAGCAAGAAACAAGCCAAACTTGGGGAATTTCCCATTGAGGAGTACCATAGAGCATCTACACCATTATTTTTCTTGCAATTGAGGATCTAGCAAAGGAAACATTAACTTGGTCATTGTGGTGGAGTATGTAGACACAATTGAGCAAGAAACAAACCAAGCTCGGGGAATTTCCCATTGAGGAGCACCATAGAGCATCTCTACCATTGTTTTTCTTGCAATTGAGGATCTAGCAAAGGCAAAATTATTCCCAATCTTCCCCCTAACTTGAGTATCTAGAAACAATTGAGGAAGAAAGAAACCAAGCTTCGGTAGTCTTCCATTGAAGGGTACCATTGAGGAACTAGCAAAGGAAACCATATATCATTGATCATTGTGGTGATGGGAAACTCACACAATCAAGCAAGAAAATCAGCAAGGAAGAGGACACCCAATGAAATCCTTGAAGAAAACAGAGAGAAGAAAAGAAATGACATGACCAATCAAAGACACTCTATGGACACTCAACCAATTCTGGTTGTTGAGGATGCCACAGTTCTTCCTACCAATACACATCAAGAAACACAAAACCATTCACTCGAAGGGCCTTCGGTCTTCATATCAGTAGAAGAACAAGCACTGCATGGCACTGATCAAGGAGTAAAACATAGGTGCACATCAAGCCACCCGAAACCTTTGCAGATTTAATTGAATGTGGGTATACAAGTGACAAAGTTAGAGAGATGTTGAATGTCAAACATATGCTCGAAGAAGACAATGTTGTTCAGACCACCCAGGAGGATTTCCAATTTCCACCCTCCAACTGATAGGAAGACACGGAAGGACATGAAGCTCATGTTCAAACTCCAGACCGACCGAGTGATATGATATAGGGTGCAGTTCCAACCTCCCTACCTCCATTAGTAACCTCACGCTGAAGAACTCCAAAACATATACAGATAGATGAAAGTCTCATTGGTTCGCTTGAAGGTACGTTGTCTAAACGCAGTATTGCATATCAATCTCAACAAATACTTGTCAACTATTTTGATTCTAAATTTGATGGAGATAAATGTAGATTATTTATATCGTTGTTAAAATCTAGGTCTATGACTGTTGTTAGGAAAAACTTAAGGATAAAGATGATAAACATTTGTGAACCAATTTCTCATTTAGTTAGAAGTTTAGTAGATGCATTTAGTACTATTGGAAATAAATCTCATTGAAAGGATCACAATGCAGCTCATCGTGTGTTGTCACAATCAATCGTGAACAAAAGCACCAAGGCCCTTCACCTTCTTAATCCTACATCCAAACTTGTAGGATTGGATATCAAAGCACTCCATAGGTATTGTTCTAGAAAAGAACAACTTGACTCTGGTGAAATAGATCTATGGTCCTTCGTTGATAGGTTTCCACGCTTCAATATAAAGCTCATTGATGCGGTAAAGGAATTGGTGCATGATTTTTGGCATGACATTAGTAGACCTTCATCCAACCAAAAGTATGTACTAAAATTGAGAAAGGGTTCAAGGG
Organism: Pseudotsuga menziesii; assembly: GCA_001517045.1. Classification (NCBI taxonomy): domain Eukaryota; kingdom Viridiplantae; phylum Streptophyta; class Pinopsida; order Pinales; family Pinaceae; genus Pseudotsuga; species Pseudotsuga menziesii. The sequence goes on along the minus strand of LPNX010234034.1, from coordinate 58,956 downwards.
ATCGTGAGCCCCACATTAAAAATTTTCTTAGCATGACACAAACAGAATTATGTGAGAGATTTAGGCATGAACACAATGAACTTAGTTTGGGCCAAAGATCCTTCAAGAAATGCAAACCATGGTATGTTAAAATAAACACAACTTGTAACACATGTTGTTGTTGATATCACGTTGAGTACGATTATTATTATGACACATATATACATATATTGTGTGTATTGCATAACAATATTGTGTAGGAATTCTCAACTACATTTCCACTGACATCAGCTAGAGAATTTATTCATAGAAATTTGTGTAGAAGGACAGAAGGTTGCACATTTTATCAAAGGCCTTGCTTATATGGGACATTCCCAAGGTGTGGTGGAATGGCATTTTTGGAAAAATGCATACATGTCACTAATGAGCATGACCTTGGGATACATGAAGTGAACTTCCAGTCATTCAAATATGTCACGTATGATATCGATGGAGGGAATGAAAGAAAAAAAATACAATTGGTCATCTCTCAGGTTAGTAACAAGTTCTTGAATAGTATTTTTTTCTTCATCTATTGCTACTTCATATATGTAACAACCTATTGATCTATACATCTTTATTGTTGATCTACTAGGTACTGGTATGCAACTTTATGGAGGAATTCTTTGAAAATACACAACAGTATGTAAAGCATGTACATGTGGCTCGTTGTCGAGATGAGCAGTTTAGAACGTGCATGGATACATTTCCTATTGGAACTATATTATCAGTGGTTGATTTTGCAGAAAAATACACTCTTCAACCACAAAACGAGATTTAGAGTCATTATTATCACTCGGACCAGGTTAGCATAATGGTCCATATCACCTATAGACATGGGGCATATAGTACTGAAGAGAAAAGGATTATATTGAAGGAGTATCACTTTTACATAAGTGATGACAAGTGTCATGGCTTGGATTTTTTACAACACAACTTTCAATTGTTCTACAAACACTTGGAGGATAACAATATATAGATGGAACAACATTGGATTTGGTCTGATGGTTGTGCGGGGAAATTCAAAAATTATTGTTTCTTCCAATGGTTGTATATTCTCCACAAAAGGGACAAGGTACAACATATTTGGAACTATTTTGAGACAAGACACGGAAAAGGGGAACATGATGGAGTAGGTGCATGCATCAAGATTGTGTTACGTAGGCAAGAGATGAAATTCACAACTATTTTTCTCATTCGAGATGCAAAGACCATTGTTGCGTGGTGTTCTTCAGTGATGGGGCGGGGAGATAGAAGGAAATAATACCAATCATCTCAAAAGTCACATGTACATAGATTTTTTTGGGAGGTGGTCGATGTAGATCAATCACACCTATATGAGTGCAAGACCATCAAAGGAACTCATGCATTCCATTTAGTTAGGACATCACACAATGATATAGTTGAAATGTGGACAAGGAAACTCTCTTGTTTTTGTTATCCATGTAGCAGTGGTGAATGGGACAACTGTGAATCCATAGATTGAGTTGATAGCTGGGATCGTGTATCACTCCCCATCAGTTAATAAATAACTGTAGAATTATCCTAGTTGGAGGAGGTCCAATCGAGTATTTCACATGACTATGACCACATTTCAGATCTCATAAAACCACGTTCAACTATTATGTTGATAACTTTGAAATGTTTGATGAATAGTTGTGTTTAGTTTTCTAACTCCTAGTTATACACTTTATTTTATGTAGGGCACATATACGCAGTGGTTTCCCCGAGAGGAAATGAATGGCATACTGACTACTAGATGGCATGTTGCTTGGATGGAAAGCAAACCCTCATTCTCTCATTAAGCGACTCTAAGGGCAATGATTTTCCAATTGGGTCGATGGTTATCAAAGGATATATTTGACACAAGTTTCCCACACAATAAAAAAAAGGTTATGTATTTGAAGATTATAGACCAACTCAAATTGTATACCATTATACAAACTCAGTTATTGCCACAAACCTCCAATCGCAAACAATGCCAACAAGAACTCATCAAAGTCACGATACTTGTTTCCTTATTCCAAGCACGAGAGGCTAAATGATACTATTTCTATTAGAGGTGATCCTAATGGTCTAGTCAAATGACCACGGGTAGGTAGTCAGATATTTCGGTTTCATGGTCTCATTGATTATTTACAACTTGATAGATTCAGTGCTTGGTAGATTGATAAATTCAATAGACTTCTACAACTTGATAAATTACACTTGAGCTTCATCATGAATTTGTTGTATTATATTGATACTTACATGAATCATTCCTTATATCTCAAGACCATTATCTACCACTCTATCTGGGATATGTCTATTGCATTTTCCTTGAATCTTGAAGTTGATCCTATAAGGACATCTCCTTGAATCCAATAATTATCTCCTTGACTTCGATAATTTGTTTCTCCATGGGAGTCGTGACATTAAGGAGTGGTAATCCTATCCTAATAACCATTTCCAATCCTATTAACTCAAGTTTGCACCGTAAACCATATTTTTCATTCTAAACCATAGAAACCATAGTTTTTTCAATAAGGGAATGTCAAATTTTTACACATAGGGGTCAAATTCACATATTCCTTGACAGTGAACATGTGGCTATTTTTCCCATATTAAACCTTCCTAAAAACTCTTGCATGACCCATGAAAACCTCATTTTGATGCACGATTTCCATTCTATGCCCCAATTAGGGATTCAACAAGTGTCCCTGAAAGCCTGTAGGAGGTGGGATTCAATGTGTGATAGAATTATGGTCGTTTCTTGGATCGACGAACCATTGGCACCATTGGATTTAGGACATCAGGATAGTGCTGCAGGAGGCCGTCTAAAATGGGTCCATGGACAAGGGATCATTTTTTGGTCACTTTTGGAAACTAGGGTTTTGCTCAGTAAGGGAATGTCAAATTTTTGCACATGGGGGTCAACTTCGCATATTTCTCGACAGTGAATGTGTGGCTATTGCTCCCACATGGAAAATTCCTAAAAATACTTGCATGACCCACCGTAACCTCATTTTGATGCACAATTTCCTTTCTATGCCATAGTTAGGGATTCAAGAACTGTCCCTGAAAGCCGGTAGGAGATGGGATTCAACGTGGGATAGAATGATGGCTATTTCTCAGATAGACAAGCCATTGAATCCATTGGATTTAGGACATCAATATAGTGCTAGGGGTGTCTCTCTACTCTGGGTCCATGGACAAGGGATCATTTTTTGGGTCAATTTTGGAAACTAGGATTTTGCTAAGTAAGGGAAGTCCAATTTTTGCACATAGGGGTCAGCTTTGTAAATTCCTCGACCGTGAATGTCTGGCTAGCTTTCCCACATGGAACCTACCTAAACATGCTTGCATGAAGAACCAGAAGCCCATTTTGATGACAATTTATATTCTATGCATCGGGTAGGGATTCAACAGGTGTCCCTGAAAGCCTGTAGGAGGTGGGCTTCAACGTGCCATAGAATTTCATTTTGTAAGTTTATGCATTGAGGTAGATTAATGGAAATTTTTTCTGAAGAATTCGTAGTGGCAATTTCTTGAATGTCGACGTTTAGACATTCAATGATTACCATTGCTCGGATCAACGAACTGTCGTCTCTGTTGGATTCAGGACATCAGGATAGTGCTATGGGAGGCCCTCTAGTCTGGTTCCATGGACAAGGGATCATTTTTTGGTCAATTTTGGAAACTACGGTTTTGCTTGGTAAGGGAATGTCAAATTTTTACACATAGGGGTCAAATTTGCATATTTCTTGACCGTGAACATGCAGCTAGCATTACCACATAGAACATGCCTAAAAACGCTTGCATGACCCACTAAAATCATGTTTTGATGCACGATTTCCATTCTATGGCCCAAGTAGGGATTCAACAGGTGTCCCTAAAATCCTATAGGAGGTCGGACTCAATGTGCGATAGAATGATGGATGTTTCTTGGAACAATGAACCATTGAATCCATTGGATTCAGGACATCGAGATAGTTCTAGGGGTGTCCCTCTACTCTAGGTCCATGGACAAGGGATCATTTTGTTGGTCAATTTTGGAAACTAGGGTTTTGCTCAGTAAGGGAATGTCCAATTTTTGCACATAGGGGCAAACTTTGCAAATTCCTCAAATGTGAACATGTGGCTAGCATTCCCACATGGAGACTACCTAAAAATGCTTGCATGACCCATCGAAATCCCTTTTTGATTCACGGTTCCCATTCTATGCCCCATGTAGGGATTCAACAGGTGTCTGTGAAAGCCTATAGGAACTGGGATTCAACGTGCCATAGAATGATAACCATCACTCTGATTGACAAACCATCAGATCCCTTAGATTCATAAAATCAGGCTAGTGCTTCGGGATGCCATCTAATCTAGGTCCATGGACAAGGGATCATTTGTTTGGTTAATTTTGGAAACTAGGGTTTTTTCTCATAAGAGAATGTCAAATTTTTGCACATGGGGGTCAAATTCGCATATTTCTCGACCGTGAATGTGTGGATAGAGTTCCCACATGGAACATGCCTAAACATGCTTGCATGACCCATTGAAAGCCTCTTTTAATGCACGGTTTCCATTCTATGCCCTGAGTAGGGATTCAATAGGTCTCTTTGAAAGCCTGTAGCTGGTGGTGGGATTCAACGTGCGATAGAACGATGTCCATTGCTCAGATCGATAAACTGTCGGCTCAGTTGGATTCAGGACATCAACACAGTGCTAGGGGTGGACCTCTACTCTAGGTCCATGGACAAGGGATCTTTTTTTGGTCAATTTTAGAAACTAGGGTTTTGCTCAGTAAGGGAATATCCAATTTTTGCACATAGAGGTCAAATTTGCAAATTCCTCGAATGTGAACATGTGGCTAGATTTCCCACATGGAACCTGCCTAAACATGCTTGCATGACCCACTGAAAGCTACTTTTGATGCATGGTTTCCATTCTATGCCCTGGGTAGGGATTGAACAGGTGTCCCTGAAATCCTATAGGAGGTGGGATTCAATATGTGATAGAATGATGGTTGTTTCTCGGATCAATGAACCGTCGATTCCATTAGATTCAGGACATCGGGATAGTGCTAGGGATGGCCCTCTACTCTGGGTCCATGGACAAGGGATCATTTTTTTGGTCAATTTTGGAAACTAGGGTTTTGCTTAGTAAGTGAATGTCAAATTTTTGCACATAGAGGTCATCTTGAAGGTGATTATAGATCTTCCCCTCTTGAAAAAATACTTGGTGCAAACTATTATTCCATGTGTAGCTGTTGAGAACTCTATTACCTGTTATGAGGTGTTGAACTTGACTTATTTCCCATCATTGTGAAGGAAGAAATATTATTCGTTTGTGCTTTAATCAAGGCGAAAGGAGTTATCAATCTCTATGTGGAGGTGAATTGATCTTAGGGTCTCATATCTGCAGTCATAAAGTGTTACCATAGTTAGATATGGAGTTGAATGGTTGGAATAATATGTACTAAAAAACTAACATGTTGTAATATACTCACCCCTTCCTGGGACATATCTCCCCCATGGGAGTGACCGCTTCTAGCAATTTCTTTCCCCTCTTCAAATAAAGATAGCATATGCAAGTTTAAAAATTATAAATATCAGCAATCTATAAAGGAGTGTACAGTAAGAAATTTAAATAATTCGAACAAGATTCAGTCATTAAGCATGTACTTACATTCTTCAGGTAATCATGAATTCCACCTTGGAGTATTTCGCTGAGATCAATGTCTCGAGCATCAGGTTCTAAATGGGGTTCGTACAACTTCAAAAATTGTAAATATTAGACAATTTAAAAAATTAATCAAGACTAACACATGCATTAACAAAATGGTATGTATTAACAAAATGACAAATGTTTAAATATTACCTCAATGTTGGTTGTTTGGGCCTCAGATACAACCACATCGGGTGTAGTACCACCCTCGTGAGAGGCATCAATCTCCCACAAGAGTAAATATTGAATATATTTCAAATATTTTAATATCTTACATATAGTATGGAAAAATTAAAAATTGAACAATAATAGAGTTTTAACAATGTCCTTACCTGACCACCAGCCATCGTAGAGGTACCATGTCTTGGTCCAGGATCATAACAGGATTGACCACACGTTGTGCAGACGTGTGGCTTCCTCTGAGGCACATGGGATGTCGGTCTATCCCCACCAATAGATGTTCCTCTACCACCATAAGCTGGTGGTTGTACCCTAGTAGAGGAAGAGGGCATTGTCTTGTCAATAGTAGTCGTGTGTCAAGAAACCATCTCAGCTAGAGTAAAAAATTCCTCTGGTGTATGGGAAACCATATCATGTGCAAGAGGGATGTTTGCCCTCAGTAGTTGGGTACAGGGTGCAGGTATATGTGGATTGTCATATCTATTCCTAGAATTGGGTCGATGTTGGGGCATCCCCCTACCAACTCCTTGAAATACCAACATGTCAAAATAGTTGACATGTTTCCCCATCACAAAATCTACATACAAATTTTAGAGGAAGTACAACAGTACTTCCCTGTTGTTGTGCAGGGGAATGTCCAAAACCATGTACCATCTATCCATCAAATGGTCTTTAATGGGTGGAAAGGTGCACCACTCAATGGAAATATGTGGCCTCATGCTCTTTGGAATGTCATCCATCCCAGGCACTCTAAACAATGTATAGATGTGTTATTTGGTTATTTTCATCTTCTTTACCTCATTGTAGCTCAACCCATCAACGTATTCTTGTCTTTTCCTCTCCCTATAGGATGTGATGATATAAAAAGCATCATTCAGTATTGTGATCGTATCAACAATAGTTAGCAATGAGTCTGACAAGGAGTGCCAGAGCTCATCTCCACCCCTCCGGGCATAACCAATCTCTTTGAGATGGCCAATAACCCTCAATATCTCAGCATTGTTATCCATAGTATCCATTGCAATCATAAATACAAATAAAACATCATTAAAAAAATAAACACATGATATAATGACATCTCTAAGCACTTAAAAGTGTATAACTAATGTACGACAAATAACAACATAAACTAAATCTATTATTTAAATTTTAAAATTGATCTTGAATTTTACAGTAAAGAATAAACATTTAACATTTTTTCATTTTAAATTTATGTCCTAAACTCAGGTATTAATTCCAATTTCCATATACATGTGTACATAAAATGTCCCATGTGCATATGTTGATTGGGAAGCTCCTCTAGCTTATTTTAAGGCTTGGATTATGAAGTTTCATCAAAATTGTGAGGTGCCCACTAATGCCCTTGCAGGACCATCTCCCAAATTGCAGGTAGAGGCAACGGCTAGACCCTAGAATAGGCAGCATAATGTGCTATTGATGAATAAAATCCCAATATAGGCAACGATTTTGTTAGATATGCAATTATTTGTTGTAGCGTGATATTTTTTGGACTCCAAAGTTTATTTAGCATATCTTTGTTTATATGTAATTTGGGCCATGTATTTTAGTTCTATGCCCTCTTTCTATATACCCATGAGAGACTTTAGATGCACAATTGTGTATCTAGTGGATTTTATGGTTGTAAGGTTTCCACTAGATTCTATCATGTATGATAGTATGTTATTGGAATGTAATCAAACACTTCAACCTCCCTATGTATCTTAATGTTCATAGAGCCTATTGTTGAACTTCGTTATCTTGACCTTAACAAAAAATTACCCTTCAGTCAAGAGGAAATATTTGTTAAGCATATGACGCTTCTATACCTTATTTTAACACTTGTATTAGGAAGTTTCATCAAAACTATAAGGTGTTTATCAATGTTCTTCGACGACCAACTTCAATATATCGGATAGAGGAAAGGGATTTACCATGTTTGTTTATGTATTTTAGGGAATATATGAATTCTACTTGATTTTTTTTTAGTTATATCCATGCTTGCAATATAATTGACAAACTTTGCATATTTGTTAATTTTGGTTTGGATTCACAATGTTGCTCGCGAACATACATATGCAAATAGTGAAGTTCATTTGTTTTTTATGAGTTAATTGGGGTTTTGGTTTACATTGGAAATATAAATTACTTATGCAAACTTGCAATGTGCTTGACAAACTTCGCATATTTGTGAATTTTGGTATGGATTCAAAAGGATTCTTGTGAATAAGCATATGGAAATAGTGAAATTGATTTGTTTTTTATGAGTTAATTGGGGTTTTGGTTTCCATTGGGCATGCGAATTTTGGGTATGAATTTTGGTAAATAATCAAAATTATTTGATTTTTATGATTAAATTGGGGTTTTGGTTTCCATTGGGCATGCGAATTTTGGGTATGAATTTTGGTAAATAATCAAAATTATTTGATTTTTATGATTAAATTGGGGTTTTGGTTTCTATTGGTTTCCATTGGGGTTTTGGTTTCCACTTGTTTCCATTGGCCATATAAATAAAATATTTTGGTTTAATTTCAAATTAGAGAAAATAAATTAATGAATTTAGGGAAAAAGTCATGAGAAGATTTGAGGAAAATATGAGAATATTTGAGGAAAATACCTCACAAACTTAAGAGGTCGATCCAAAGGTGGAGGTGGATGGATTTGGCTCACCCAAAATGCATTTTTCTACTAACGTTCTGCTCCGTCCAAGCTCCAACAGCATTGCGCTGTGGCGAAAATGATGGGCTCGACCTGTTTTAACAAAAAAACATGATTTTACAAATGGGAGCGTGTTTATTCAAAGCAAATTGAGAGCGTGATTTGATTCAATAAAACAAGGAAGTGTGTTGTTCTACTATCCTAATTGGCATGCTTTTTGGCAACCTTGGGACTAGGCTTGGCAGGGTCGAGATTGCTTGGGATGATTTCTTGGGATGATTGCATGGGATTGCTTGGAATTTGATCGGGATTGCTTATGGATCAAGAGTGATTGACTTCACTCTACCATTACATCTAAAAGGTCCCTCAAATTTGTTCACTCACCCTTAAGTTTCTTTCATTATGTATATAAACATACATAGACCAATTTGCATGCAATACATATACATACAAAAACTATTCAAATTTGCATTGGGAAATGCATTTTCTTGCAGACTTTATTGACTAGAGTAAACAACATCACTAGAATAGCCTACAAGTATGACCCTAAAATCTTTAAATGGGAGCTCAAGAATGAGCCATTTTCAAAGTGATCCTTCTGGGAGGACCATCCGAGTCAGTTAACACCTTGTATCTTTGAATCAAAAGTGGAAAATGGAAAACAATTGTAACTATAAATTCAAACAAGGATGTTGTGTTTAAGGTCTTGTTTCTATTGTTGAACAACATAGTTATCAGATCTTGTATTTTGACACTATATTGATAGTTTGTTAGGGCTCTCTTTATAATTCTGCTTTCTAGTACTTAATTATTTTGGTAATGATTGTGTGTGAGCGTTATGAGTAAACATGGTCTAGTTCTTTGGCTGTGATGATCAAACAAGGGTGGATTGAGGAGATGACTAGCCATGTGAAATCCATTTGATAGAAACCATCTTCTAGAGAAGCTAGTTTGGAAGGATTTTATCGAGAATACAAAACTGAGATCAATCCAGGATTCTCTGTGGGGACAAATTTCATTACCAATAACCAAATCAAAGGAATTGATTTTGCAAATGTTCATTCCTATCATGTCTATCTTTTTAACCCATATTTATATTGTATTGGAGTGATTAAAAGTTTGAGAATTATATGTTTTTACAAAGTTAGATATGTTTTATAGATTTTTATGTATTGTTAAATGCTAATCTGTAATAGTAATAATTGTAATAAATAGTAAATTGTAATTGTGCAACTATTACTATTTTATTTTTTGAATATTAAAATTTTAAGTTAAAACTTTAGAGTCTTATTTGAAACTTGAAATTCCCCTTTATGCAATGCATTTCTATCTTATTTTATACATTTATTCATATGTGGTATTAGGCTATAGCTATACTCTTGTACTTGCATCCCCATTTTTGGGGATCATGTTGTGTACTCATTGCACTCTTACTCAACATATCTTGTAGCCACAAATCCATGCAACCTTGGAGTTGATGTTTAAACTTTGCAGACCTCTAAAAAATGTCTATTTAGTTATTATGAAAAGAATGTGCTCTTTGTGATGTTGATCAATGTGGGTGAAGTAATGTGCATCCACAATGTACATCGAAAGAAACAAGGTGCATTGTAGAATGCATGTGGGGTATCATGTCAATATACTAGGTAGAAATATAAAGGGGTATAAAAAATGTAAATGAAAAAATGGATATGTGCAATATATAGTGAAAATAAGGGTTTTTTTTAAAATTGGGAAGCATATTGGGAGGGGGTTAAAAAAAGGTTTTTGGGAATTATTTTCCAATATTTATTGAAACTTGGGGTATTGTTCCATATGCCAGGAACCAATGTTATATGGCATGGTATCACTAAGTGGAGACCCTGTGTTGCACTCAAAGAGCTATCAACTTTGTTGTGTCCTATATATATCCAATGATTTGATTCAAACCAAAAGACACAACTTTTTATTTAAAGTGAACATATCATATTTTTATTATTAATGGCCAACATCTAATAAATTATTTTTTTGTTTGTTTGTTAGGAACGAACATTACAACATCTCCCCCATACATGGTTTTAAAACCATGTACCAGGCCCTCTTAAATCCATGGGTTGTTTAGGAGGCCTTGCACATGGTTTTAAAACCATTTGCAAGGCCCTCCTAAACCATGTACAATAAAACCATGGGTTGTTTAGGATGCGTTGCACATGATTTTAAAACCATTTGCAAGTCCCTCCTAAATCCATGTACAATAAAACCATGGGTTGTTTAGGATGCCTTGCACATGGTTTTAAAACCATTTGCAAGGCCCTCCTAAACCATGTACAATAAAACAATAGGTTGTTTAAGAGTCCTTGCACATGGTTTTAAACATTACAAGATCTCTCTCATACTCAGTTGTAGAGCCCCTCTAGAGGCAACCACTCAATTTTGAATGATCTTTGATTTCAATATAAATTAATATCAAAACTAATAAATGTGTCTATACATAAAAACCTAATAGATAGAGATTGGTCACTTAATTTGTTTATTTGTTATTATTATTTTGTGTCATATCACTTTCTTACTAAAATATTTTATATATTGTATGTCTGGTGAATTATTAGATTTCATAATTTAGAAAAACTAATTAAAATTTTATTTTGTAGAGAGTATTTAGGCCATCCCTATCCCTATCTTGATTTTGGATTCCCTTCGTCTAATGGGCAATACGCGGAGTCAATTGTTAATTCCAGACTCTTTTCCCATTCCCTCTATCCAACCGCCGGCAAGAAGCAGATTCAGGATTCCCGTCTAATGGGCAATAGGCGGAGTCAATTGTTAATTCCAGACTCTTTTCCCATTCCCTCTTTCCAACCGCCGGCAAGAAGCAGATTCAACTGTTAAATGTTAACAAGATAAGCTCACGCGAGTACTTGAAGATTATGCATAGCATTATTAAAATAATTGCTATGAAGAGAGGAGACTTCTAGCAAGTGGCATAATTTAAATGCTACGTGAGATGTGGAAGAGAACGTGGGAGAACATGGAGAAGCCGCATGAGAAAAGGAAGCTTCCAGCTCGCAGTGATCGGTGTATAGTCTTCAAAAATCTGTATATAAATAAAGAAGAGCCCCAACCTCTAAATGAGCCACCACCGCCATTCGCAATTGTGTCATTGAAAGAGCAAACAATTTACGATATAATGGAGAAAAGTGCTTCTACGTCTTTAGCCATCTTTTTCACTCTCCTCATCATGGCATCCTGTACGTTATATCTCTCAGAATTAATGAAATTTAGTTAGCCATGAATGTGAATGTGATGTTATATGGCAAGAGCTATCTATTGAGTTGCAAAGCATTTAATGAAAGTCAAGCAAGCTTCATGATCTTATATCTTGAGCTGCTCAAAATCCAAGGGTCATTAAATGCTCTGCAGCTCAATGGATAGCTCTTGCCGTTATATATCTCGGAATTATTTGAATCGTTTGTTGATCAGCCAGAGAAGTGATTGGCCAGCTACAACTTGACGTGAACATTGGAGACTGTCGTGACGACAACGAAAGTTGCGCAGAGCGTTGCACTTGACTTTCTGGTGCGTCTGGTGGGAAGTGCGACGGTTTTACCTGCGTATGCAATTGAAATCATTTTTCTTTCAATAAATTAAATAGAGGGGCGCTCTTCATGATCTCTCCTCTGAAGTAAAACTAGACCGAATGTTTCGTAAAGACCTAATATATCCACGATCTGCTGTTAGCTTTTGATTTCTTATTTATGTATGATCTGTTGTTCGCCTGGTATTTATGAATTAAATTAGGTCATGATTTGTTATTAAGAATTTTTTTTTTTTAAATAAAATTTATTTTTAATTCAATCAAATAGTCATCACTAACATCTAGATCTTTCACTATTGATAATTTTGTTTTATTAAATGCATTTTGTTTTCTTAAATCCATTAAACATATTGAAAATCAACTCAATTATCATCACAAATGCATTTAATAAAACAAAATTATCATCACAAAAGCATTTAATAAAACAAAATTATTGCTGAAGAAAGTAAAATTATTTAAAGAGACAAAACAAAATTAAGAAAGTAAAATTATTTAAGGAGACAACCAGTTTGGTCTTGACTTTTTTAAAAGTTATTATGATAAATTAATTGATAACTTCTATTACAAATGGCTATAAATTATCACCTAAAGTCAATTACTTTCCACATTTTAAGTATTAAACTTTGTAATGAATGTAAAATATGAAATTTTGATTATGTAAGTTTGTTTGATGTTTTAGGTTTATATCTTCATACTTAAAGTGTGCAAGTATATCATTTTTGTTTCAAATATTGTAAGTAAAACATACAATTATATTAAGATAATCCAAATACTATTGATAAAGATATTTTCATCGATAAATCACTGAAAATATATGTAAATAAAGATGGTTTAGTGTCTCTATTCCAAAAAGTAATTGAAGTTGAAACAAGTACTATCATATTAAGATAATCCAAATACTAGAGATTAAGATACATTCATGGATAAATCACTCAAAATATAAGTAAATAAATTAATGTAAAATAAAAATTACATTTTAATTAGTTAAATACATCAACAACTAACCAAAACTTACTTAGTTAAGTATATCAACATCTAAACAAAACTTACTTTACTATAATGTTAAAGCAACCAATCAAAACACCAAACTTACTTTACTATGCTTAATAAGGTGTAATCTTCTTTGCTATTGTTTGTATTTTCCTCTTCTTTGTAACTATAGCCAAGAATGTTATTAAACATATGCCTAACATCATCATACAATAAAAATAAGCATTATATTGCATAAGGAAATACATTGTTCTATTTCTAAATATTTACCTTGTGAGATGCATGTCCCTTTCTTTCCCATTTGATCAATTTGATGCGTTCTTTTTGAAAATTTCATAATCAGATTTTTTTTGATTCCGTGTCATAACGTGCTTTATCTGTTTTTTTTAAATGATTAGAGTACATTGATTACCATAGCCTATTAGGTTGTTATTAAAGTACAAAGTAATATGTTCTAACAATTTAAATTAAATAAAAGTAGTATTCCCATTTGTCGTGATGGGGAATTTTGTTTTTTGCAAAGAACTCATAGATGTAACCTCTTGGGTGGCTCAACCACAGTTTTATTAATATAAAAGCTACTTGTTTCTATTAAAAATATAAATTAAATAAAAATAATGATATACTTCAATCACAAACAATCACTTAGCACCATGTCTCCACTTGTACAGAGCCTGCATGACCAAAAAAATAAATTCTATCATCACTCAATTGCTAACTGAAAGTTGTTTAAACGATTAATCTATCTAACAAGTTTCAAAAGTAAAAGGGAAGACTATCTGCTAAAAGGAACCGATGTCATAAATTGAGAGAGAGAGAGGGTTAGAGTGTTGTAGGTTTAGGTTAGACACATACAGTATCCAACAAGATATATCAATCTCAAAGAGTGAAGAACCCTCAGCTATAGAGGATTTAAGAAGGACAAGGTTTACACAGACAGCCCCAAAGACGAACATAGTAGCGGAATTGAAGTAGTAGGAAAGTGCAGTCCAAATCTAGTGGTCACAAAACAATCACAACCTAGCTAAATGAATGTCAAACAGTCCACGACTCAGCTAGGAAGAGCCACCACAATTCATGGTCAACCCTAGAGGAAACCAAATTTTTTACAGAATTTTTTAAACTTTTGTAGCATAGGAACCACTATTTTTATTTATGTCAATAAAGAAACCACAGAATGTGTATTACACTTACTAAGCATATGATAAAATTTTGTACAAAATGTGTATTACACTTGAAATTTTGTAGCAGAGGAACCACTATTTTGATTTCTGTTAATAAAGAAACAACATAATGTTTTCATTGTTTGTTGTTTTCACGAAAGCATTGATAAAATACCCACAATAACATATAACATGGAACACAGAAAAAGAATGGAGTGAAACTTAAGCTACACCTCATGTAGTTCACCTCACGCAGTTCACCTCAATATATCCCAACATCTTAGCTTCAACTTTCATGGTGTTGAATACCAGAATCAAAGCAAGTAAACGCTGGCCTATGCAAAAATAAAATGCCGCCCTTTCCTGAAAAAACTATTCGCGGGAGATAAAATGTGAAAAGTTATGTTACGGGTCCCAATTTTTTTTTATTAAATTTTTTTTTGTTTTTTTTGGTAAATTTAATTTTTTTTGGGGGGGGGTATAGATATAAAAAACACCCGAGTTTTCTCCTAAGGTTTTTCAATGAAAAGGGGAAGGACCCTGGTACTGGGAGTCATGTAGGTGGACCAAAGGAAGGAAGGAGGGAACCAAAGAAATGAATCAAAAGAAAATGAAATATTAGCCTATTGTGGTGGATGACATGAAATTAAATAATGTAATAAGCATGGATTCTAAGGAATTGAATGCGAGGTTTATTTCTAGAAGGATGGGGACAATGAGTTTGTTTCAATAGATTCAAGTGCAGTAGAAATCAGTTTTAGCTTACCACATAAGGGGTTTCATTTTCATCTCATGTTAGATGTTGAGGTTACATCCAAACATTGTATTATTTCTAGTAGGTATCTACTGCATTTATACCTAGGGATATTAGAATAATGGGAAGAGATATACGGTGTTACATTTAATCTATATTCTCTCCATAAGTTTGACAATTCAATACACTAGTTAAGGTCCTACTTGGAGAAAACCTACAAGAAGTTATATAATCCTTTTAAATATTAAGGATGTGTGTCAATACTTATTCCAACCATATGCAATTTTTATAAAGATAAAGGGAATTAAAACCATTAAACTATGTTTTTTATACCAGTATTATACCATTGAAACTATTCTCCTAATGAAAATCTGATAACTTGCTTGATAGACCATATGAATATGATGTGACCCCCATCTCCTTATAAGTATAATTTTTAACCTACAATGTCAACCATCCATCTCTTTATAATTATCAAACAAATTATAGGTATTTACCTATTATTGTAGGTGTTAATGATGGAAAGGATACCTTTCTAATTCCTACAACACTTGTTATATGAATTAGTGAACCATGACAATCTTGTAGCTAGATCAGAGAAGAATATGGCTATATAGATCTAGAATTTCATCTAATCTATCCTTAAGTATTCCCTTCACCATCATCCCTAATTAAAAATGATTGACCCCAAATGAAGTAACATCTAATACCTTGAATAATGAACATTGAAAAGGAGGCAAAGTTGTCATTTATCTTGCACTAGTGGAGCATATGAAGGAAAATGGTTGTGAACCAAATATTCATACTTACAATCCTTTGATGAATGGATTTCACAACTAAAATGACTTGATACAAATAAGGAGTTTGAGAGGGTATACCATGAAATTGACCATGTATATTAGCCTATTGCGGTGGATGACATGAAGTTAAATAATGTAATAACCATGGCTTATAATGCATTGATTGTGAGGTTTATTTGTAGAAGGATGGGAACAGTGAGTCTGTTTCAATGGATTCAAGTGCACTAGTAATCAATTTTAGCTTACCACATAAGGGATTTCATTTTTATCTGAGGTTAGATGTTGAGGTTACAATATCCAAACATAGTATTATTTCTAGTCGATATCTACTGCATTTGTACATAAGTGGATTTAACGATTACTTGATCAAATTACATATATATAATTCAAGGTCCCATTTCAATAAGTAAGGATACCATAATGATAAAATAATTGTACTAAATTATTCTATTTCCATAGACTCTCTTCTGATTCTACACAAAATATTTTCTCTTTGATCTGCTATTTGTAACTACTAGCATGATATCACTCATTATTGTTTCTTTCATTACAAAGATATCTATCATATGCATTCAAACAATTATCTCTTTTTTTTTCTTGGTTGGATTTATGATATCTCTTCTTATGGAGATCATATGAGCTAAAATTTCTACGGTGGTATGTCTTACAAATATACTATCTTAATTGGCATATCAATTAGGTAAGTAGGGATATTAGAATAATGAGAAGAGACATACATAGTTAAATTTAATCTATATTCTCTCCATAATTTTGACCGTTCATTAATACATTGGTTAAGCTCCTACCTGGAGAAAGCCTATAAGAATCTATATAATCCTTTTAAATAATAAGAATTTGTATCATTATCTCTTCCAACCATATGCAATTATTATAAAGATAAAATGAGTTTGAACCATTAACCTATGTTTTTTAGACCAGTATTATACCATTGAAACTATTCTCCTAATGAAAATATGATAAATGGCTTAATGGACCATATGAATGTGATGTGACCCCCATCTCCTTATAAGTATAATTTTTAACCTACAATGTCAACCCTCCATATCTTTATAATTATCAAACAAAGTATAGGTATATACCTAGTACTGTAGGTGTTAATGGAGGAAAGGACACCTTTCTAATTCCTACAACACTTTTTATATGAATTAGTGAACCATGACAATATTTTATCTAGATCAGAGAAAAAGATGGCTATATAGATCAAAAATTCCATCTAATATAACCTTAATTATTACCTTAACCATCATCCCTAACTTAAAATGATGGACACCAAATGAGGTAACATATACTACCTTGAATAATGCACATTGCAAAGGAGGCAAAGTTGTCATTTATCTTGCAGTAGCGGAGCATATGGAGGAAAATGGTTGTGATCAACCAAATATTCATACTTACAATCCTTTGATGAATGGATTTCACAAGGAAAATGACTTGATACAAATAAAGAGGTTGCGAGGGTATACCATGAAATCGACCATGTATATTAGCCTATTGTGGTGGATGACATGAAGTTAAATAATGTAATAACCATGGATTATAATGCATTGATTGTGAGGTTTATTTGTAGAAGGATGGGGACATTGAGTTTGTTTCAATGGATTCAAATGCACTAGTAATCAATTTTAGCTTACCACATAAAGGATGTCATTTTCATTTGAGGTTAGATGTTGAGGTTACACTATCCAAACATAATATTATTTCTAGTCAGTATCTACTACATTTAGACCTAGGTGGATTCACCGGTTACTTGATCAAATTACTTATATATTATTCAAGGTCCCATGTCAATAAGTAAGGATACCGTAAGGATAAAATAATTGTACTAAATTAGTCTATTTCCATAGACTCTCTTATGATTCTACACTATATATTTTCTCTTTGATCTTCTATTTGTAACTACTGGCATGATGTGACTCATTATTCTTTCTTCCCTTACAAATATATCTATCATATGTATTCAAACAATTATCTCTTTTTTTTTTCTTGGTTGGATTTATGATCTCTCTTCTTATGGAAATCATACGAGCTAAAATTTCCATGGTGGTATGCCTTACAAATCTACTTTCTTAATTGACATATCAATTAGGTAAACAGGGATATTATAATAATGAGAAGAGATATACGATGTTACATTTAATTTATATGTTCTCCATAAGTTTGACAATGCAATACATTGGTTAAGCCCCTACTTGGAGAAAACCTACAATAACATATATAATCCTTTTAAATATTAAGATTTTTTATCATTACCTCTTCAAACCATATGCAATTCTTATAAAGATAAAAGGAATTTGAACCATTAACCGATGTTTTTTAGACCAGTATTATACCATTGAAGCTATTCTCCTAGTGAAAATCGGATAACTTGCTTGATGGACCATATGAATATGATGTGACCCCCATCTCCTTATAAGTATATTTTTTAACCTACAATGTCAACCCTCCATCTCTTTATAATTATCAAACAAATTATAGGTATATACATAGTATTGTAGGTGTTAATGATGGAAATGACACCTTTCTAATTCCTACAACACTTCTTATATGAATTAGTGAACCATGGCAATATTGTAGCTAGATTAGAGAAAAAGATGGCTATATAGATCCAAAATTTCATCTAATCTATCCTTAAGTATTCCCTTAACCATCATCCCTAACTGAAAATGATTGATACCAAATGAAGTAATATATACTACCTTGAAAAATGGACATTGAAAAGGAGGAAAAGTTGTCATTTATCTTGCACTAGTGGAGCATACGAAGGAAAATAGTTGTGAACCAAATATTCATACTTACAATCCTTTGATAAATGGATTTCACAAGGAAAGTGAATTGATACAAATAAGTAGGTTGAGAGGGTATACCATGAAATAAAACATGTATATTAGCCTATTATGGTGGATGACATGAAGTTAAATAATGTAATAACCATGGATTATAATGCATTGATTGTGAGGTTTATTTGTAGAAGGATGGGGACAGTGAGTTTGTTTCAATGGATTCAAATGCACTAGTAATCAATTATAGCTTAACACATAAGGGATGCAATTTTCATTTGAGGTTAGATGTTGAGGTTACAATATCCAAACATAGTATTATTTCTAGTCGGTATCTACTGCATTTATACCTAGGTGGATTTACCAATTACTTGATCAAATTACTTTTATAGCATTCAAGGTCCCATGTCAATAAGTAAGGATACCATAAGGGTAAAATAATTGCACTAAATTAGTCTATTTCCATAGACTATATTATGATTCTACACGAGATATTTTCTCTTTGATCTGTTGTTTGTAACTACTGGCATGATATGAATCATTATTTTTCCTTGCCTTACTAAGAGATCTATCATATGCATTCAAACAATTATCTCTTTTTTTTTTCTTGGTTGGATTTATGATCTCTATTATTATGGAAATCATATGAGATCAAATTTATATGGTGGTATGCCTTACAAATCTAATTTCTTAATTGACATATCAATTAGGTAACTAGGGATATTAGAATAATGAGAAGAGATATACAATGTTGCAGTTAATCTATATGCTCTCCATAAGTTTGAAAATTCAATACATTGGTTAAGGTCCTAATTCTAGAAAATATACAAGAACATATATAATCATTTTAAATATTAAGAATTTTAATCATTACATCTTCCATCCATATGAAATTATTATAAAGATAAAAGGAATTTGAACCATTAACCTATGTTTTTTAGACCAATATTATACCATTGAAACTATTCTCCTAACGAAAATCTGATTACTTGCTAAGATATCCCTCTAGTCGATTTTTAGTGATGCCTAACTTACATCTACCACATATGATGCGATTCCAATCTATAGCCTCCACCTCATTTATGTATTTGCATTGTTCAATGAACCATTTTAGTGGTGGAAGTGTAGTAATTTTTACAGATGCCTACATGGGAATTTATTTTTAGGTCATTGGAGAGTCAACAACATGTGGCATTTGAAATTATTGAACCAAGTGATCTCTAATAATGTTATGGCCATTTCACTACACCTTTGGCTAATATACTCACTCCCAAGTGAGATTTCTTGAGCTCTAAAGGAAATTATTTTTCTCGTACCTTCCAAGCCATTAAATGAGGTGATCAAAGCTAGTTCTAACTCCTCCTAAAAATACATTGATATGTTAAAATGGTTTTGACAAATTTAACATCTCGATCTCCTATCATACTAACAACATATATTAGTTAGTATATAGGTTGGGATATCTCCACATTAGAAACATATTTTCATTTAACCCATAGAGCCTCCCTACGATGTAAGTTATAAATATCCTTGACAAGCAATAGAGTAGAAGCTATAAATGCTTATGAAATACTTAAAATAACTATATAAGAAACTAGGAATCCCTACCGCCATCCCCATAGAATATTCTATAATAAATTTTCTCCCAAGGGGGTCTTCCTATGAGTCTAAAAAGTAACAATATTATATTATACCTAGGATTATAGGCTCATGTTGTGGTTATACATGCAAGAAATTTTTAGTTTCATCTAGATATAAGATCCTATAGATTCATGTATATTCTCTTTTTAATATTTTTTGGTTTTTATGTTTTAAAAAAAAAAGGAGTAACAAAGGGGGCGATTTCATCTTGTGGAGGCCGTATTCTTCATTTGTTGGCTGAGTTTGGACTACGTGGCGAAGTAATAGAGGGGAATATTTCATCTTTTGGAGGTTGTATTCTTCATTTGTTGGCTAAGTTTGGACTATGTGGGTCGTGACATCGTTTGGAGAGGACACAGTCTTGTTTGTGAGGATGATTTACTTTCTGTTGGATGCATATACTTATACTTCCACATCTAGAGTGATCCCCATGCTTCATTTGGGACAATATAAATGGTTTTTACAGCCAAAACGGGAGCTGCAATCCATATTGACACCTACAAGAATCTACTACAGCATTATTGGGTAATCTGATTGTAGTCTTCCTTCTTGTTATGACTATGCATGATAACGTTTCTGTGTAGTGAAGGAGGGCGCTGTAGCATAATAAGGGAGTCTGAGAAGAAGACTATTTGGGTTGTTTTGAGGAGCTAGCAAGGCATGGCAAACAACAAAGAAAAATCAAGACACCAAATAAGGGCATCTCCCTTCCATAAATCATTGTGCACACCTAGGAAGCTACTGATTAGAGTTAAAGTAATTTCAGATTTGCTTGTCCACCTTAGAATTTCTGTTACAGTCATCGTAAACTCAAAGTTATATGAATATGATATTTAAGGTTTATTTTCCTTGTTATTTATCCAAAGAAATCTCTATTGCATTTATCGTTCACTGTTAGCACTACGAAAATCAAGATCTGAAAATTATAATCAATATACAAGCCAAACATTACACATATGATGGTGCTGATTTGTGTATAGACTTCAAAACCCTTGAGATCTGAAACAAACTCTCTATGTTAAATAGATTTCCACACTGTCTAACTTTCTTCCGCAATGGAATTCTAGGTTTCTGCATGTTCCCTTCCGCAACAGAATTCTTTCCGAAAGGAAAGAATCAGATGTCTACTTTTCAACTTTTGACACTTTCAAAACAAGAGTTTTCGCACAATGCTTCCTCCCTGCCGTCGATCTTGATCGTTGATCTATCAATTTCGAAGCCATCATGAGTGTTCGTACAACTTAATTTTTCACACAGCGAAATGCTTTCTGATCATTCGATCAGTGTCCCCACCAAATCAACGGTGGATTACAAAATTAATTAAGCGCATTCCATAGAATATCATGCACATTAAAAGTTTTTCAAAGCTTGCAACTTCTCCCAGTGTATCACTATAAACCATCGATATTCCCCACGATTGATTCCCACTCTACAATCTTGCTTTATTTAAGTGACTGGTTAAGGTTTAACCCTCTACAAAGCTTCACTTAATTGATCACTGACAGGAACAATTACTCTATGTAATTCAGAAACTACGAAAATCCAAAGCCACTGAGTATATACACAGGGTTATATGGAGTGAATGCGGGATGAATTCATACTTCTACAGAACTATATGAAGACATGAAATCCATCAAAACCACATGTAGAGTCTAATCCTTTGTTTTTTATTCAATTCGTCAGAAATTCAAATACACGCAAAATTCTACTTGTTCACTCCTCGCTCACTCTTCTGTGCACCTCTCATTCCTCCATTCATACTATATGAAATTTCTCTCCCTCTCAATCTCTATGAGCTAATAAAAAATTCTTTGAGATATCCTCAAACCTCTATGAGATATCCTAAGCTTTGTGAGCTAGCCTAAGCTTCTGCGAGCCAACAAGCTCTATAAGCTAACTAAGCTGCTAATAAAATAACTCGAATGGATTTAAATACAAGAGGATTTTGTTTCAAGATCCTATAAAAAAGGAGTACAATCGTTATTTATTTATGCTAATCCTATGAATAACAACTAACTCAATCCTAACTATTACATGTGGAAAAGGATCTAGATTCCTTATCCATTTTATTCAGCTTTTACAAAATAAAGCAAATTACAAATATACGAGTCCCTAGGTCTCTTAAGAGTTCCCTTAACCTTGTGAAGTCATGAATAAATTCTCCCTCTTGATCCTATGCTCCTGCATCAACATATCAGCGGTACATTGAATACATAAACCAACTAAGACTATTTGGCATAGCTCAGTGGTATTTTTTACAAGTGTTTTTACGAAATCCTTAACCTAATTACATAAGAAAATAAGCCAAAAAAATCAGCAGGATCCGATGGGGGTCATTACAGTTTACTATTCAAAGCATATCCCCCTTGTATAAAAATCAAACCCTCTCACTTCCTTTAGATAAAGCTTGTTCATTGGTCACTATCTCATCATGTTGAGTGGAGATGAGAACTGTGTGAATGCGCAGAGGAACCATGCATCACTATCATTTTTGTACTCAATGATTACTTGTGATTTTCCATCAGGCCTCAGCCAGAAGTAGGTTCCATTCTTTCAGACCTCTATGATCTTTTATCCTAGCTTGGTAGCTAGCACATGGGTGAGAGGCATCAACTCAGGGGTTTCATTAGTTGCATAGCTAGTCCAATAAATGGTAGCGAACCATGTACTAGATCTCACACATACTAACATATATACTAATAGATCACGACCTAGTCAAGAAATACATAATTAGGCTTCCAACACATTTACACATGCTCATGACACCCTTAGTAACCCACAATAGGTCATGGTACCTTCATACATAGTCTTGGTACCCTTAACAGTCCTCAAGGCACTTTCATCCAATCATGAAAGTCCTAGCAGGATTAAGACATGTCACAACAACCCTTAGCAGGCTCAAGATAGGTCATGGTTTTCTCTAGAAAGCATTAGAAAAATTTACACATGAAAATGACGCAAACAGGAAACCCAAACTGGATATGAACAATGTGATGAATCTTAGAAACTCAAAAAAAAAATTCATTGACACTTAAAAGAAAGTTTAGAAAGCTACAATCAAAGCACAGAGGCTTCAAAAATGAAAGTTGAACCCTTCCTCCTCCGTAGAGGTTACAGTTATAGTGCAATTTACCCCCAAGACATATCTCAAAATCGGGCATCAAAATTAGTTACATTACGGGAATCAAACCCGAAAGTATGTCCTAAATCCTAACAATCTCTAACATGGAAGATGCATCATTCCCACAAAACATTTCAGGAAGGCACTCTATGCTGCGCATGACCAATTAAAAAGGGAAATCTTCACATCTGGGGCTTTCTGGATCGCTTGATGAAAACGACAACTCCGAGCATATTTTTAATGGACTATAGCTAACTTAGATTATGGCGGGCTCTCCATGACGATGATTTCTCAGACTATGTATATATTTCCACTATCGATCTGTAAGGGTGGCCATCTGAAATAGCTCCTTTAGGAGAACATCTAGGCCAATCAGGGTGTTATGGTCAATAGCAAGGACATCTGATTTGATAGTCCTGAATTGAGCCAGCAGCTCAAAGTCCTCGCTAATTTTATCGATGATTGCCTATCCCTTTAACCCACCATTCATACCCTCAAACTTTGCATGGTTTAGTCTTTCCTGGTTCAATAGTTCAACATATTTTCTCTCAAGGATCAGTTTCCCCCTTGGACCCCAAAACTCAGGAAATCCATTCTGAAACAAGGTCTAGAACAATTTGTTAAACTTTTCTACCCCTTTCTGAATAGTGTTAATCCTTGCAAGTGCATTATGCAACATGTTGTTCTTTGTGGTCATCCTCCTTGCTGCCACCGGAACTGATATCCTATCAGTAATCCCTAGGGAAACTAGTTCTTCCCTAGAGGCTGAGTTCAGAACAATAATCGACTTCTAGGCCTCCTCCCTAGTCATTTGTGCTAGAATTTCCTACAGGTATTTACACCTTCTTCTTGCTACCATAGAATCATGTTAGTGCTCATCCACCATGACCAAATCATTTTATAATGAGGGCATATCCTTTATCACTGCATCCCCGAGCAAATGTTTATCCCCTTGCAGGGGGATTCGACCTATGACCCTTTCCTCAAACCTAGTTACCTTCTCT
Source organism: Pseudotsuga menziesii (assembly GCA_001517045.1). Classification (NCBI taxonomy): domain Eukaryota; kingdom Viridiplantae; phylum Streptophyta; class Pinopsida; order Pinales; family Pinaceae; genus Pseudotsuga; species Pseudotsuga menziesii. Next base: position 34,561 of record LPNX010234034.1, on the reverse strand, counting down.
TTGAGTGTCTTGATCTCTTTAGCAGAGTCTTCAATTTACTTAGAAGTGATCCTGTCCTTGAGCTCTTGATTGGCCTCCTTCAATTGAGTCATTTGTAGGTCCTTCAGGGACATTTCATACATATCGTTGATCACCAGAGAAGTGGGTGATCTGTCGTCAGGGGTGCTATAGTCATTTAATTCATCATTCCTCTTCTACATCTTTTACTTCTCTTCTTCCCATGTGCACTTGTCAGCCTCCAACACATCAAGGTGGCCTTTCATATTCAAAACTTCATGCTGCAATGTATCAATCTCCCGTTGCAACTGCATGGTCTAAGGAGGGGAGCTGGATGTCTTTCATAGGTATCTTGATTTTCTTTTTATAGGCCTTTATCTTGGCCAGTATCTTAGCTGGTAAAATAGGCTGCTTTGTTGCCACTGCCTGCTCATATGCAAGGGGTTTTTGTAAAGCATTCTATGTTGTTAGGTCTGCCACTTGGTCATTCAGGAGTTTCACCTACAGGTTCTAGGCCTTGTTTGTTTCCTTTTCCTACTTCAATTGGGTCTCTAGTTTAACCACCCTTTACTGGGACCTAAGATGGGCTAACACCTCCTTAGTCAGATCAACATAGATGATATCACTAACTCCCTTATGGAACACAATCTTATCTCGGATTGAGAACGGGTCCATCTTGAACTCGACCTATGAAACTCCTTCCTCATTAGCGATGGCTAGGTTCAGGGAGTTTGTTGTAAGATTCCTGACACTAGTGAAAGAGACTTTGTTGTCTAATAGCTTCCTTAGCTCCTTGGACTACTTTTGAGTCTCAGCCTTGGATTTCTCTTTGATCTACCCATAGGTGGTCAACATTTTCTTTCTTGTCTTAAATTTTCCTTCAAAAGTAGAGGAAACATAATACTTCTAATAATTGAGTAGATAATCCTCACCCCCTTTCTTCATTGATTGTCTGGTTCGTAGGGTATTTATCTCTGAGTGTGTAGTGTATGGATTTACAACCACTAGTGGCTGTGCGATCACCATTTGATTTGCAACATTTCCCCTATAAGGTTTTACTGAAACATGCTCCTCCTCTATCACTGTCTTGAGGGAATCATATTCAAAATTAAACTCCTGCTCCAGGTTGATTACATCCTCCTTTACATATATCCTAGGATTCTTGCTAGGGTTTTGTTCATCACATTCCATATCCTCCACCTCTGATAGAGACCTTCTGCTATAACCCTCACCATTTAGGGGCAAGGGAGTAGCTGGGGACGTACCTTGCACTTCTTTAGGAGCCTAAATTTTCTCTGCAAGAGTCCAATCAAAATCATAAGCAAGAGAATTTTCCTCCTGGGACAAGTCAAGGATAATGGAGTGAATAAAGACTGACCTCTACCCTGGACCCTCCTTTGGGAAATGATCCCCTTAGGATTTTAATTATGTGCATGAGTCACCTAAAACTTCATGGCCTTCAAAACTTTCTCCACCATTGGTAACATTGCTGGCTTCTTCACAACTAAGGGATCGAAATTAATAGGGTATTTGATCCAAGAGTCCTTCCTATGAGCAGTAAATGCTCCTCATTAGCAAAAATGATTTTCTTGATCAATTCTAGTGCAAATACTGAGGGAGTTAGGTAAAGTTTTAGCATGAAAGGGGAAACTGAAAAACCATATACCATGATAACTGAATACTTCTGCATCAGGAACCAATATCCAATACCCTCTTGCTACAAGGAAGCTTTCATGTATTTCGATATCCCCTTCTCTTTAGGGTTGAATAGTCTAGAGATGCGGAAGACAATTCTGTTAATGAATAGGGTGTAAGACCATTCCTGTATCTTCTAGACAGATCGAGGCCAATCTTTGAACACCTCTGGATCCATGTCCTCAAGGTTCCTCTTGTTGGAACTTACTATGATGGAAAATATATACAACTGGTATCTAAAGTTTTTATCCAAATCAAACTTCTCAAGATGATAATTGATTTCTCCGGCTAAGAACTCATCAAACTTAATTCCTGCTTTAGATTGACTCATGTGAAGGAGAATTCCTAGCATTACTTCAGAGACCATGATATTGCTATCAATACCTAGGAGTTGTCTCAAGAGGGAGATGGTTGATACGACAGGATTTATGAAAAATTCAAAGGAAAGTGGGGTGATAAGGATCTCTGAGGGAACTGGGGCATTCAAAATGGTATGGAACATTTTATTCTTGGATTCTAGTTCTACTTTCCCAAACTCCTACAGAACCTTTGATTCACTGAATGGGTTAGGGCTTGACAATGGGATTCGGAGAGACCCAGGGAAACCCTAATAGCTTCTGGTGTAATTATTTAAATGACATGGGAGTGGGTATAATTTAAGATGGCCTTCGCAGTGGGGGAATAATTGGAGGCTACCATTTAGACAATATCTAGGAAATTGGGTAATTTTTCTAATGTGAACCCTATTAAGGATGAATTTATATTTACCAACAGTTCCGACTAGTCTCTGGAAGGTGACAAAAAAGTGTTTTTTTCATTAATGACACTGGAAAACTACAAACGAGGATCATAAGTGTCATAAATTAGATCACATATGATCTCCTCAGACAAGTGAAGGCTTGTTGTAGACGAGTCCATGGTGGAACTTTCGAAAGGGTTGATAAACGATGAATGAGTACCTGGTGGTGACGATCAACACTTCTAAAGGTTGTAGTTGTACTCAGATGACTCGTGCTTCGCGGACGTCGGATTTGCAGGTTGGTGGGAGTTTTAACGGACTGTTAATGTCAAGATGATTAGCCTTATATACCATTGCACTCCATAAAAGTGACCTTTGTACCTCCAATCTTCGAGCATGATATCCAATCGGGAGGGGCCCACCATATTTCGCAATTTTTTTTTTTATATTTAGAGTTATGTTAATGGGTTAAAATCTTAAATATCTTGGCTTTAATATAAAACCAAAATATTATGTAATTGATGTTTGTATTTGGTTATTATAAGGTGGAAGCTTGTATGGTGTAATATATGGTTGTCATGTGCTGGTAAAGGATATTCTGGAAATCATATGGGTGTACTACATGAATATTCCTAACCGTATATTGGAAGGAAGTTGAGAGGCCAACTCTCAAGGAGACAATTCAAGAAATTGGGTTGGTTTTATTTTCAAATGGACAAAAAAAAGGATTGGAAAGATTTGAAAATGAGGTATACTTTTTATATTTGATTCTTCAATATGATATTTTATAACATATGTCTTCATTGTAATTTGTAGTGGTTTTGTCTTACGTGATATGCAAATTGGTTCTATGTAGGATGTCAAAGGAATATCAAGTCAGGGTTGAAGAATTCATAGAGTTTGCAAAAAGGAATTCAGAGGATAATAACACCACAAGATGCCCTTGTAAAAAATTGTTGCAATGTTGTAGTATTGATGTTTGAGGAAGTATAGGACCACTTGATGATTCATGGTTTAATAAGTTCATATAAAACTTGGTTTTTACATGGAGAGAGAGTTCCTACTCATGACTATGTATTTGACAAGAGCAAGAAATGCCACACAACAGAGATGGATGATTTGCCTCAAAAAATTACACATGGTGATGATCACATAGTCGAACATCAATATGATAATCATAATGACAAGTTTGCAACATTGATTAAAAATGATACTAAAGTTCTTGAGAATGATGATCAGATTGATGAAACCATGGTTGATGATCATATGGTTGAAATGGTGAATGATGGTTATCAATATTATAATGAAAATCCAGATGTGAATTGTGAAAATGGCCAAGTAGAATCAATGGAAGAAAAAAATGATATCAATCAATATCTAAAGTTAATTGAAGATGCCAAGGCACCATTGTACCCACGTTTCACTAGTTTCACTAAGCTATCGGCCACTGTGAAATTGTACAACCTAAAAGTGAGAAATGGATGGTCTGATGCAAGTTTCACCTAGTTGTTGAAGTTGAAAAGAGAAACGATTCCAACAGGAAATACATTTCCAGAATATACATATGCTGCAAAAATTTTGACTAAATAATTGGGGTTGGACTATGAAATGATACATGTATTCCACAATGATTGAATTTTATATTGGGGAAAATATGAAAAAATAAATTAATGCCCAACATGTGGCGAATCAAGATGGAAGGTTGATGCTCATTCTGAAAAGGTGCGTACAGGTGTCTTGGGAAAAGTGTTGAGGTATTTCCCTATAGTGCTGAGGTTGAAGAGAATGTATAGGTATGATTTTGAACTCTTATAATTCCATTACATCATACACTTTCATGTACTACCAACCTACTAAAAAATAATCTTCTTTAATCTACTAAGTATTGCAATGTATATATGATTCTTTATGTTTTTGTTATAGTTGTGACATATATTTCATAGAAAATGAGGTGGCATCATGAGAATGAAAGTAAGGATGGAATAATGTGCCACCCAGTTGATAGCCCGGCATGGAAAACTATAGATTCTAAATGGCCTGATTTTTCCAACAATCCTCGTAATGTATGACTTACAATGGCCAGTAGTACTAGTCATATATAATCTTACGCCATGGTTATGCATGAAAAGGATCTTTTTTTGTTGTCATTGTTAATACCTAGTCTCAAGTAACCAGGAAATGGCATAGATGTTTATTTGGAACCATTGGTAAATGAACTAAAACTAACATGGGATGAAGGGGCAAGGAATTACGATGCTCATTCAAGGTAATTCTTTAATATGAAGGCTATATTGATGTGGGTAATCTATGACTTTCTTGCTTATGGAAATATGGTCCGTTGCATGACTAACGGTTTTTGCGCATGACCTATATGTGGAAGGAACACAGGTTCAATGTATCTCAAATGTAGTAGGAATTATGTGTACATAGGACATAGGAGATATCTTCCAATAAATCATAAGTATCGTTCACAAAAAGGACCATTTACTGGGAATTCTGAGCATCTCATTGCACCTACAATTGTACAAGTGTCATATATTTTTATAGAAACAAAATGAAGGGAAGAGAAATGGGGAAAGTATAAAAGTACAAAAAGAAAGAGAAATTTAAAAAAAGGTGAAAATTCGAAGACTGATATGTGGAAGAAAAGGTCACTTCTATTCAATTTACCATATTGGGAGGTATGTGCACACATTAACTTAAGGCCTAAAATGTACGATGCTTGAAGGATTTCATTGTGTTTAATTGGAATATATTGTTTTTTTTTTCTTTTCATAGAAAAATATCATATATAAAATATAAAAAGGTATTTACAGGATATTTACCAAAAGTTTACTTGTCTCCCTCTGTCACATTACAGAATTATCTATATCATCCCATCAATTACTACTGCCACCCATAATCTAAAATCCCCTATTGTTCACAAAATGACCCCACAAGTATCTATCCAAGTGTATTATGTAATTGTCCTTTACATAATTCACCCCAGATAAATCACTCCACTATGGATCATAAGATGTATCAATCTTATGCATCCAAAATTGGAATATATTGTTTAGTTTTTCTTTGATGTTATAATTCATTTATTTTTATACGGTTGGATGCAGAAACACCTAGTGCATCACATTTTAGATTTAATGCACATAGAAAAAAGTGGGGAACCCTTCTCGATATCAAAGATAAATCAAAGGATGGGGAAAATTCTCGTGATGAATTACAACAGTTGGGTGTAAGGAAGTCACTGTGGCCACAAAAAAAAGGAAAAAAAAAAATCTTCCACCCACACCACAAACTCTTTCAAAAAAGAAGAGATTCATTGTGGTGTTTTGTTCACTTAAAAAGTACCAGATGGATATAGTTCAAACCCTATAAATCATGTATCTATGAAATATCTCAATATTCATAGTATGAAAGCACACAATTTCCATGTTCTCATGCAAAAAATCCCTCTAGTAGCATTGCGCCATGTGCTACCAAAATAAGTTCAAAACACTATTTGTAGCATTTGCTTCATTTATAGGTGAATTTGTGCAAAAAGGGTGGATCCAACAGATCTTTATAACTTACAAGATGATGTTGTGGAAACTTTGTGCTTACTCAAAAAATATTTCTCCCCTTCATTCTTTGATATAATGATACATTTGACTGTACACTTGGTGCGAGAGCTACATTATTGTGGACCAGTTGCATATCGATGGATGTACCCTTTTGAAATGTCAGTGAAATTTTATTAAGTGCAAATCCCCATAAATTCCAATCTTTTATGTGCATATAATAATAATACATTACTAGCAACTCTTTATTCATACTTTTAATTTCACTACAAATTGTGTTTTTTTTCTAGGAACATGAAAGTTTTCAAAAGTTATGTGAAAATTAGGAATAGGCCCGAAGGTTGCATAGTTGAAAACTAGACTATGGAGGAATCCATTAAATTTTGTGTTGGATATGATGAATGTATGGAATATATTGAAAGAATTCCTAGTAGAAATGAATCTTGGGACGATGAAGAAGGAGAGGTTGGAAAAGAAAATATTTATGATACCCTTAAATGGTTGGCACGTGGCCCAAGGACATATGCAATTGAGTATGATTTCTACTTAATCAATGGGTGTATATTTCATGTTAAATGCATAGAAAACACCAGGGCCACCCAAAATAGTGGTGTGTGCATAGATGCACAAACATTAATGAGATCAAGTGCAAAGGATAAAAACCCTATACATAAAACAACAACATATTATGGAGTGATTCAAGAAATAATTTTATTGGACTACTATTTGGTGCAGTATCCATTGTTCAAATGTGATTGTATAAATGTACACAAGAATAATGGAATGAATGTTGATGAAATTGGACTCACCATGGTGAATCTGAAGAGATGCTTGAGTAAGGACAGAGTGCAAGATGATCCATTTATTCTAGCATCATAAGAGAAATAGGTATTTTATGTACAAGATCCGGTAGAGAATGACTGGTGTGTATTTTTTACATGTCATCCAAAGGGACCAAGAAATTTTAATAGATATGAATTGGAGTATGCATATTTATCAAGTGTTGCATATTTTGAAGGGACGAAATGCAAAGAGGATGAAGCTATAGGTGATGGTGGCATGGATTATTTCCAACAAGATTGTGAAGGCACATGGTTGTATGTTGTTTAGTAAGTAGTATGCATGATTTATTTAACAGTTCTCATTTAAATTGTATCTGTGAAAATTTATATCTTAGATTATTACTTGGATTTACCTTTCATGTATATATTTTTTGTTATGATACTGTTTATGCATGGATCTTATTTGTTTATTCTATTATGTAACTTTCATTTATTTTTATAGTATATAGATTGGGTGTGGGGAATTGAGAGTGATGTGAGGGGGGGAGGGGCCATATAAGCTTCAACCTTCATGTGGTTGGCCCTGTTTAGTAGAGAATAAGATATTCTTGAAACCAAGAGAAGTTGTTTAAGATATTTTCATTTCATTTTTTTAGAATTTCATATATGTTATGCCTTTTTTTGCATATCTATGAATCGCTTATATGAACATACCATTTTGTCATGATATATGTAGGTCTTCACAATGGAAATGAATATAATGACAATTTGTATCGTTCTCTAATGCATATTTGTAATTTATTACCATAACGAATTTGTCAATTAGATATCTTATTGTCGTTTCATTTATTATAATGTGTTGATTTCTTCATTTTAAGTACAGTTGTACTTGTCTATTTTATGAATTGATTTTATTGCACATTTGTTGAAGGAAAAAAGTTGATTGCGGGATAGTTATTGACCACAGGTAGGTAATGTAATGAAAAATATTGAAAGTAATTGATTAAAACAAATTTAATGACAGCATATTTATTACAACCATAAGTATACCCGATTGATGGTGTAACGACTAATTTGTGTGAAATATTTGTGTAAAGCATAGAGGACGCCAAGATCATCTGACGTTATTGGCATCAGAGCTTATCTTTGAGGTATAGATCCTTATTATCAATACAATTTCAACATTCTTTGGGAGTATCACCTATAGGTTTCCTTTTAGGAATTGGGAGTATCACATATACGTCTCCTGAAGCTGCCCTGACCACTATTAAAGAATTTTACATGATGTAGTTAACAATCCCATTGACTAATTTTTAGTTGTTTGTGGCCATTGGTGGTAAATTCATTTTCTTTTAAGACAATAATTTCAAACTATATATGAATTTTATAAATCATTTTTTGCTGAAAGGTGAGAAATTGAAGCACTTGTAGAATATTTCAAAATTTATCCTTTTTTTTTGTAAATAAAAGGATTGTATTACTACATAGTCACTTAATTACATTCTAAATAATAGATCCATAAACTACCTACCCAGTTCTAACATGCTTTACATTCGTCCCAAAATAGAACCACCCATCCCAAAACAAAATAGCCAGATTGTTCATGGTGTTCCCCATCCCGATTACATACATAAGCTTCCCATAAAGCAAATCACTACAATAACCACTAACAGATGACTGAACAAGAAAAAAAATAGCCAGATTGTTCATGTTGTGCCCCATCCCAATTACATACATAAAATTCCTATAAATAGTAAATTGAACAAGAAATAACAAGAGAATAAACACGGGGGCCTCAAACCCCGCCTTGGGTGGACACTCCTGAAGAGGAGCGTTTCATTTTTTTCATCTTCCTGAAGGGATCCATGGGAGTCATGTCTATTGAATTAGACGTGCTTGGAAGAATTGAATCCCCATATTTGTGGCCATGATGTATATATTTCTATGCATTATCCAAAAATCGGCATTGTGCTCCTTCCAATCTCTCATTGGTTCTTCATCCCCTTCCCATTTTGCAATAGTTCTAAGTGAAGACTACGCTATCAGGTTCGTGTTAACCCAATAGAGGATAATCAATATTTCATAAGCCACAACCCTCCTAGATATATTACCAGGGTCTACCACACAAGGTTCAACCTCACATTGCAGCTCCTCCCAGGGCATGGCCTTAGCTTCATCCCATAAAAAGTCTGCAATTGATTCAATTTCATTGCAGGTCATCAGACGAACAAACTCTTTGAAGAATTCAACATCCTCATGCACTTGTATCTAGGCTCTAGTCACAAGACCCTTGTTGTGATTGTTTGCTGAGACTTCCCCCAACCCAAAGACTCCCCTCTGAGAGAGTTTGGGATCCACGGAAAAAAACCAGGAGATAGACTCTTCACCAAGCACCAATGATTCAGAGTGGAAAAAACAATCATGATCCCTTTCGACATGAAAGACACAAAAGAGGCTGGGATACTCCACAGAGGTCATTGAGAAAAGGGCAGAACTACTTCATAATATAAGGGTGGCAGCCACCTCACCATAATAATGGTTCTGTACTCGACCTTCATCATTCAGGATTCATTCTAGATTGGCATCCTCTGAGACTCAAAGACCATATATGTCATGTGCTATGAATCTCTTGTATCCATCCCTTTAGGCCTGAAACCATACTTCCAACCATGCACTCATGCGTGGTTAGAATCCTCATTTGCAAGAGTACTTCCCACCATGCGCTCACGCATGTCCCAAATATTACACAATGATTACAAAAATATTATCGTTGATGAATTGGATTACACAATGATTTCACGCCCAGCTTCTGCAATTAACCCGCTTGCTAGCTCATCGGTGAAATGGAATAACAACCATCAGATCTAAATTGGCGGTGGACTTAAATTATTATAGGGGAGATTTTATAAAGTATTGCACCAGTTGGGAATTTCTTCTATTGTGCTAGTTCACCCAGCAAAATAGTTCTCCATTACTGATCTGCAACAATATCATTCTTAACTGTTGATCTTCTTCATCCTTGCAATGATTAGTTTCCAACTTCGCAACCGATTCTCCTTTAACTTTATCACCATTTAGTCAATGAAATTCATCTTTAGTCGTTGATCAACTCTCCTCTTGATCACCATCATCGACTTGTAACCTCGTTAACCAATCTCTCCTACGTCATGGATCTGCTTTGCAATCATACGTAAAAGTGACTTACTATGTGTAAATGTCAATACTCAAGACATTTTTCCATTTTTTTCATTAAATGTGGTCACAAGATATGATTCAAATGGGAAATTGCTTCCAAACTCAATAAATAAACTTAATTAAGCCAAAATACATGCATACAATATTATTTCACAATGCTCCTTTATATGAACCTAAATAGAATGGATCGATCATTGCAAACAGACCTCTCTCTCTCTTTGTGAGCTCCAAGAGCCTAAACTCTGAGCTTGTTCCTCTTGATTGAACCTTCCTCGAGCTAAATAAGCTCCAATAAGCTACCTAAAAGCTTCTGCAAGCTAACAAGCTTTGTAATCTAAATCTAATTTATCCATCTAAATGACTCAACTATATTAAATAAAACTCTTACTATGTTTTCCAGATCCTTCAAAGAAGGAACAAAGTCCTTATTCGAATCTACTATCCTCTATGACTTACTATGCTTGATATCTATTATTTTCCAGTAAGGTGAACAAGCAGCTCGCTTTATTTTTTCTTACTGTGGTTTTTTTACTTTTGGAAAATTATTGATGAAAAATTTCAAGGATTAGAGTGAAGAAGGAATTTCTTGCATGTGGATCATTTCTCCATTCAGAGTGACTTATGAGAATCCTATATATTGGTTATTTTTCCCTGGATTAATATTTGGTAAGCATTAGCATTTTGTTGAAATCATGGTTGTGTAATAGTTAATTTATTGACCACCTTGCAAATTGGGGTGATATCATATGATATTTGTATAACATGTACTTTATAATTGTATAAATGGTAACTAAAAGGATATTTCTACAATTGATTTGTGCTACATTTTTTAGAATGGGAAACATATTCATTTTGATTTTGACTTTGGGTGTAGAGCAAAATTAGTGGATTATGCTCTTTCCTATGGAAAAATTCACAAGGGAGAAGGGTTTAAATACATTAAGAAGTGCTTTGAAAATGGCACACTTCATCTCATTGGCCTTTTGAGTTATAATGGTGTTCACTCGCAATTAGATCAGTTGCAGGTATTCTATATCTATAAATGCATTATTATGAGTTGTTTATCTTAAAAAAGATTACAAATTTATTTGTGCTATGCATTTTTTAATATTTGTATTTCTCCATAGTGTAGTTGAATGCTATTTATATCACCAGACTAGATTGAGATGGGTCTAAATATGTTATAATTGTAGAACCCATTGATCCATTGACATAAATTTTAAGAGATGGCTACTCTTACATGGATCCATCAAGCAACCATTAGAAAATATGCTTGTTCTTATCCCTAAATACCTGAAAATCTAGTTAGATGTTCACTTCTAGAGTATGTGTATGAGATTAAATGCCAACTTTATCCTACAAAATGTTTCTATATTATTGTTTTCTTTATTGAATCAATGTTGCATATGAAACCTTTCAAGTTCATCCAACTTATAAGGTAAGATCCATTCAGGCTACTTTATTAGGTCTCTTGAGTCAGAAATAATGTTGGGATTATTAGTATTTTCTTAGAATTACAAATGATGCAATCTTGGTGTTAATATTTCCCCTTTCCCCAATTCTTAAAGGGTTCTAGCTCAATGCTAGAGCGCCTGCTTTGCAAGAAGGAGGTTGAAGGTCCAATTCCTTTATGCCCTAATGATATTGTAATATTGATTTTTTAAATAAAATATATTTGATTATGATCTATTATGGCTATGAGGGGGGTTCTAAGATGGATTCATATGTCACTGCGAGGGGGGTTTCGAACTGCCTCTGTAGGTACCTATGAGGTGGTTTTATAACCGCCCCCAAAGGTTTGTAAAGAATTTTAGGGTGGGTTTGAATCGCCTTCGTAGGTACCTACGAGGGGGGTTTTGAACCACCTCCGTAGGTACCTACGAGGGGGGTTTTGAACCGCCTCCATAGGTACCTACTAGGGGGTTTTTGAACCGCCGTCGTAGGTACATACAGGGGGGTTTTAAAAATTCCCCTGAATTTTTATAATAGAGACTTTTAAGGGCGGTTCTGGACTTCCACCATAGGTACCTACGAGGGGGGTTTATATCCGCCCTTAAAAGTAACTTTGGGGGGGGGTTTCGAAATGCCCCAAAAAGTCACTTTTGGGGGGAATTTCGAACCTCCCCCAAAAATGAATTTTGGGGGGCGTTTCAAACTGCCCCCAAAAGTCACTTTTTAGGGGGGGTTAGAACTGCCCCCAAAAGTCACTTTTAGGTGCGGTTTTGATCTCTTCTAGAACTACCCCTAAAATTAAAAAAGGTTAGCGTCGATGCTATTAGGGGTGGTTTTGTAAAGACCTCCTCCAAATCCAAAATCACACCCAAATCACTTTTGAGGGGATTTAGAACCACCCCTATAAGTCACTTTTAGGGGCAGTTTTGATCTCTTCCAGAACCACCCCTAAAAGGAAACAATTTTGGCGTCGATGCTATTAGGGGAAGTTTTGTAAAGATCGCCTCCAAAGCCAAAACCACCCCCAAAATTTACTTTTGTGGGGGGTTTAGAACCACACCCAAAAGCATCTTTTGGGGGGTTTTAGAACCACCGCCAAAAGTCACTTTTGGAGGGGGTTTAGAACTGCCCCCAAAAGTCACTTTTAGGGGCGATTTTGATCTCTTCGAGAACCACCCCTAAAATTCAACACTTTTAGCATCGGTGCTATTAGAGGCAGTTTTGTAAAGACCACCTCCAAATCCAAACTGCCCCCAAAAGTGACTTTTGGAGGAGGAAGACAACAGCCCCTAAATGACAAATTAGTTGCATTGTATGGTACTGAATGTCGTATTAATGGTACATATAGACATGTTCATTTCAAGTGGGTTTCTTAAACAGGAATCCCTTTTGATTCATTAACATGCAATTTTTGTAACTTGATACCAAATTGTGATGACTTTCAGATATGTTTATATCGTGAATCAAGGAGAAACATCAAAAGACATGGGAGAGATACAGGGGAAGGGGGAAGGTTGGACCATTTGAATCAATATGAACTCAAAATTGTTGCAAGAGACACAAATGCTACACATATATTAACAATGCAATATGTTTGGTGGGAGAGGACAAAGGTTGCTAGATTGTCTATTAGAATGGGGTCTCTAAGGGAAAATTTGTCTGAATCTACAGGAAGAAAGGATGTCTTCGGGTTTTGCAAGGATGTGTGTGAAGATCATAAGTAAGAAAAATTACAAGGTAAAGATGCAATTTGGGAATTTGTTCAAGGTATATATCACAATCTAGTTCATTTAAAGTCAGGGAGAAGGTATAGTGAATCCATCAAATCCATTTATGAGATTATTAAGTTATGGGGAGGTCCTAGATTACATAGCTTTATTAGATTGAATCTAGATGGCCCTTCAAAAAATATGACTTTAAATCAAGTTAGAAAATTATTGACATGTATCCCAAGGGATCAGGAGTACATTTTTGAGCCAATAAAAATTTTTATGCTTCCTACAAAGGCAAACTTGGTATAGAGGGCACGATTCATGTATGCCTTGATAAAGATGAAACTGTTGTGAAAAAATATGTCAAGTGGGTAGAAAAAAATGATACATTGGTGGGGTTTTCTAGTAAGAAAGAAGAACATAAGTGCCAATCACATTTCCTGGTGACAGTTGGTGAGGGCGCTGCAGGCTATGAGATTACCACAGATTTCTTCAAGAATTGTGTGATTGGCCATTTTGCATGTGTTATTATTGAAAACCCTTTACATGAGAAGATTCATCATTTTTTTGTGGTTGTTCATCCAACGTGAAACATGTTTGATGCAAATTTTGTCCATCGATAATGGAAAAAAAAAAGAAGACCTATGGAAGAAACATGTGGAACATTTTTTAGGACCTATTATTCTTCATTCCTTGGATGGGGATAGTAGGAGAAGAATTCTTATGTTGAAGGATTATTACTCACTGACAGATATGAGATATCAAATTCCTTGGGAAGGGTGGAGTATAACTAGGTTGTATGATGGATTTAAAGTAACAGGACTTAATGACCAAGATTACATTCACAATGGAAAAAATCTAGTGAATCCTTTGTTTAGTGTTCGATGAGATTTGATTGTTGGACAAGAGTTTATTAGTTTTAACCATGTAATAATTGTTTATAACAATTTTAAAGTGGATGAACACAATCTTAAAATTGAGGATATAGAGAGGGTTGATCACCAAAACTGGGGTTCAGCATAACGCATTGCTTCAAGGCATGTCCAGAGGTGCTTGAAGGAAATGAAAAATATAAGTGGTAGGAGAGAGAGGACATCAAGTACAGAGACCTATCTAGTAATTGTTGTTGACTAATTGATATTTTTTGTCTCCTAGTTTGACTCTTTGGGAAAGAGTGCAAAATTCTTCAAGAGAACATCATTTCTTCACATTATGGCTATGCTGGGTCAGAAAAGAAGAAAATATTAATATCAACATTAATTTCATTATTAGAGAGGCATATAAATATGTGAAATTTTCTTGCCACTTTACGGTTTTGTTGATGAGATTATTTCGTGATCAATACTCTAACTTTCCATGTACATTGCACATGACTATGCTAGACATATGTGAGAACTTATTTAGCAAAATCTGTGGCATCGTTGGAGTAGAGAGGGAACATGTAATTACTTCATGCTATTGGAATCCTTAATATATTTTCTCAAGAATAATCGAATTCCCAAGGCCTTCGTTTCAATAAATATGATAAGAAACAAATGAGTATCTGGAATAAATTGCATAAACAAATAGTAGAGGAAGGTGATGTATTGTCACAATATGACTCAATATCCACAGATAATTAAATTATAGAAGCTGTCAATATAGGATTGGAAGACGCACAGGTAATTTTACTAGGTGTCGACATGCAACCAAAAATACACATAGAATATTCTTGGTGATTTAAGCCATGGATAGATGATCACAATTATACAGCATTCGAAGATGTGGATGAAGTAGTTGATGATTATTCACCAGGTCATTCCACATCCATATTCAAATCTTCCTCTTTTATGGTACTCAATGATAGTGAATTGCAAACGATGGAAAGTGAGTGGAGGCATGAGTTGGATGGAATTTTAGATTTTGTTGATGAAAATGTAAACATAACTACAAAACCAGTGGTGGAGATTGATGGAGAGGACATTTACAAATATTGTTTGGTTAGTCAATTGAATGGAATTCTGACATTATCGAAAGATAGGTTGACTAAAGTGAGGAATGGAGAATACTTCAGGTGAGAAGAGAGGGAGACCAAAAAGGGTGTTGCAATTGATTTTGGAATTGGATCAGATTGTGTGGTGTTGTTTGAGAGTGAGTCTATAGTTGTAGCTGAACATACTAGAAGAAAATGTGTATCTCAAAGTATAAAGCATGGTGTTTCTTGTGGCTCTTGGTACATTGGAAGAGTTCAAAAAACAGGAAAGAAGGATGGTAATAGGGTGTTCAATTCCCATAATGGCATTGATCTGTTGGATAGACCTGAAGGTGTTGAGATTCAATGTTGTTGGTACAATAGAATAAAGTGGAAACACATGTAGAAGTATGATTCAACAGATCATATATTCATACAAATTGAATCTGTTATAACAAGGACAAACCTATCATACTATATCAAGAATGACACATACAAGTTAGAAGAAAGAGACCACATAATTTATGAGGATTTCATTAAAATTTTAAATAGGTTGAGTTTTCAAAACATTCTAATTTCTCTTATATTTTCATTACTATCTTATAGCTTATCTATAAAGTATTTTTTTTATTATCATTGAATTTTTTGTATCAATTACATACTCATTTTATACTCGTTGGCTTCAGGTGCAGTTAATGGTTCATATGGAGAATGGTTGGGATAACTCAATGTGAAGTTATTGATAGTCAAATAGTTCTTTATGCTTTCTTGAAGCATGGTTGTGGAGGGTTCTTGAAATATTTTTGGCCATGCTTAGATTATAGTTTTAAGCATTGACTGTACATGATGCTTCATCCTTCACATTGTTCATGTTCTTTGTGTACCTCTTATTCAATGTATGGTAATTAAGAATTGATTTTCTTCCCAATATCTCTGTTGTAAATGTTTAAATTTTGTTTGAGTGGGATTCAGATATATGTTATTCTAGTGGTAGAACTTTTGGAGAATTTTTTTTTTGAATAATGCAAGCAATGAGCAAACTTGTGACCAGTTTAACTAGAGGATCAATTCGTTCACCTTTAGCTCAATGTTGTTTTATTCATTACATTAGTGAGGTTGGATGTATCTCCTTTTCGATACTCTTGTGTTTTAATAGAAGGTAAAATATAGTAATCTAATGTAGAGCCTGATTTCAAATAAAAAATTAATCATAGCCACTCTGGCTAATATTACACAACTAAAAACAAGGAATGAGTTGAATCTGGATCCTTTGATGAAGCACATCACAAATTTTATGTCAGATATATAATGTGAGTTCAATATTGTTGTTGTGGAAGTGATTCTATCTCTGTGTTTGAAGTTCCCACAAAAGTATCAGACACTAAGTAATTGGTAGAGTTTTTGTTCTTCTATGTAAATGTTTCATCTTTGCTCTTTTTCCTTTGCAAGAGAGTTGATAACTATGTTTTTGTCAGATAATTTTAAAGAATGAACTTTCTAAGTAATATACTTAGAGAAGAATGGGGATTTGGATATAAGAAAGATATTGTGGAATCTATTCTTATTCTCATACGAGATATATTAGAGTCAAAAGAAAGTGGCTTGTCTCATGTTTGTAATTCATTGAAGATTGTGAATTTTCTTATATTTCTACACATATAAGCTCTATTTACTGCATAAAATATTAGCATTGTGTCATCAATTTTATTCATTTGTTTTCATTGTTTATACTATATCATTCTATTGCTCCAACTGATAGTAGAGTTAGTGTTCTTTTCTGCTCCCTAATCTCATCATACCATTAGACCATTTAGGCATGACAACTAAATATGTTGAACTGGTAAGAAGTGTGAAAAAATTGAGCTTTAGAGATGGAAATGAATTTAGAGAAATATAATGGAGAGAAATATTGAAATTGCAGTCCATTTATGGCTATGTTTTGTACACGTCAATTATAATGCATTATATAAAGCATCAAATATTTCTATTTATGGACTCGCTTGACTTATTGTATTAGATAATTGTGTTGATATTATTGATAAGTTATTTATATTATAGAATCTTCATTTTCTTGGTAATGAAGGACCAAATACTGCATACCTGTTGACAGTCAGCAACAACGCCTTCATTTTTTTTCGTTGAGATGAAAATGATCAGCTCTCTTTTATGATTTACCCTTTAAAGATTATAAAAGAGTGCCTTCAGAATCCTTGATTCTAAAGGTACTCTCAATTATAAAATAGTTAAGAGTCATATTAGAAATTGACGAAAACACTTTCATAAATTTGATAAATTAGCAGCTGTCAGTCTCGTAAATTTTATATATGATCAATTTTATCACTAATTAATTCATCTAATTATATATATTGATTTAAGAGATTTAAAAGTATAGTATGCTAATTAGTTTCTAATGAAGATACATTTTCAATTGGTTTGAAGCTTGGTTTTTGATAAGGTATTATAGGTTCTTGAAATCCTTATAACTAAAGGTGATTTATTAATTAAAAATATTTTCATTAAACCTAAGTTTTAGATTTCACATATAACTTCAATCTTTAATATCATATCATTGCTTTGTAAAAATTGTATATATAACACAAAATAGCGAGAGTGCAAATAAATGTATATTATTTTGAAATTTTCATATGTCATATAAATATAACCATAATAGTTTTATAAGCTTTATATCCTATCGAATATGGTTTTGGGACATAAGTGGTTAGGATTTTATAAAGTATTTAAAACTATATTTCAAAATAAAACTACATGTATATATATGGTTTGAGTGTTAATAAGTGATCGTTAGTTAGTTGCATTTTAGAAATCTTAAGAACATTAAGGATTATTATTATAACCCTACATCATCATGTTAATGAACACGACTGCCTTCCACATGTAATCTAGAGTAATTATCAATTGATAGTTTTTTAATAAAGATACATGATTCATATGGCTAATAGACAAACATCTGTTACAAGGATCGCTGCATAAAATTTGAATTTGTATTGGTATGCGGATTTGGTTAACACCTATCAATTTAATTGACAGCTGTGGGTGTAATAATGAAATCGTATCAGTAGAATTTAATTTCATATATGACTGATAACCATTCCCATTCATGATGATGTACGAGCTCATCATTCCAGACTGAGTGTCATTAATATCTTGATTTATAATCCATGAATCGAATGAATTCTGATATGAAGAATTAGTTAGAGTTTGAAGTTTCCTTTTACATACTGCTTTCTGAAGAATTTCAGTTAGTCGTGGATAGTCTATTCATTTATCATAGAGAAAACATTGGCTGTTGTGCTCATCATCTCCAAATTTGGTTAATATGGCCAAAATTGGGGTGCTCATCTCTGTCACGTATGAAGCAATTGAAGATTTGAAATTTCACGTAATGCCTTATACTTGGGTGCCTATTCCTTCCATTTTCACGACTTCATTCATTTCAATCCATAACCAGAGTTGTAGTGAGGAAATAATGGCTCCTCTCAGCCGATTTGAAATTTCGGGACCTGAGCTAGTTGAAGCCGATGAGAAAGCTTCTCTGTTATTCGAAAAGATTGGATGGGGTCATTTTTTCAGATGTTTTAGTGGCAATAACATGGAGGTTACTAAACAATTTTCTATCAGTTTTAAGGAAAATGTAGCTCATATTAGAAATTTCAAGTTTTTAATTGATGAAGATAAGATTGCAGAAGCTACGAAGCTTCCTCAAACTGGAGAGCAATGGTTTAAAGGAGGAAAATTTGATAAGAAGAAATGCCAGTCCTTACTGTTTCCCTTACTGGCCAATGCAAAATTGAAGATTGGGGTTTCGGTTAAATTTTTAAAGCCAAAATGGCGAGCTTTTTATGAAATCCTAGTCAAGTATGTATCTTGTGATGGCTGATTCTCTCATCTGCATTATTATCATCTGCGACTACTATTAGCATTAAAAGGCTTTAAACTTAATCTTCCATTTTACCTATTGCAATGTCTAAAGAAAATGGCACATTCAGTACAAACTACCATAGGTAATCCTGATAGGAGTTTGTTCCATCATGGTCTAATTAAAATTTTAATCCAGCATCAGCTGTCTCTTAGCTATAAATATTGGGATGAGTTTTTGGTTGGAAGTAAATTAGGGCCAACGCAGTATTGGCCAAACCCTCCCCCTAAAACTCGTAGGAAGCGTAAGGCTCCAGTAAAATCCGAAGTTGATGATGTTCATAAGGATGAGTTAAGGGATAAAGAGCTTCAGGAAGCAAATCCACCTATAGGTACTTGTATTAATAATGATGGAATTATGAATGTAGCTCCCTGTTACGCTGAGACAACCATGGACCAATCTCTATCCGAAAAGCGCTTTAGTACACCTACAAAGGTAAAGCGCAGATTGACCAAAAATGAACATGTTGATGCTGTTAATAATGAAAACCCCTCTGAGTTATGTACTCCTCAAAAACATGGTGATTAATCCATGCGAAAACTTAAACAATTAGCACAGGTGTGTTGTGACAAAGGGGGTTTTCAGACAAAAGGTCTTGTGTTTTTTTGTACAAGAAGAATCACTAGAAGTATGAATACTACACCTATAGCGTTTGTTCCGGCGGCCACTCAACAGAGTACTCGGCCAGTGATTGTCCATCTTGAAGATGATGTTCCATATTTGGTGCCCGAAACCACGCATATAGATGAACCTATTATCATATAAAATAATCATGAAAAATCATTGGCCAAAGACATTATGGAATCAGGTAAGTTCAAAACTGCTCCATCATGCATGGATGCTTGTGGTTCGGGCCCTGATCCATCGTTTATGAGCTTTCCATCGCCAGATGAAGATATAGATAATATTGATTCTTCTCAAGAAGATGATCCATGCCATGATAAGGAGGAAGAAACTCTCCAATAGGTCCTTGATAGAGTATATGAAACTAAAATCGTAGAATTGAAAAATGAACTAAAAGAATGTCAAGCAAACGCAGCCTCGAAAGATAAGGAAAATAAAACATTCAGGGCAGAGTTACTAAAATGGATTAATAGATGGAAGGACATGAACATCAAGAAGAATCAATACAAGAAATCAAAAAAATCAATGATAGACACAAACCAGCACTTGCTTGAGCAAGTAGATCGACAGAAGCTAGTAATCATCAGGCTCAAAGCTAAACTTTCTGATGCCAGAAGAGTGATCAATTTACAAAGTAGAACCTGATGTTGTTTCTATTTTTGGTTATATGGTTTATCTTTCTATAGACAGGTAATAAAATATTTTTAAGAGCATACCTGCAAAATCGTAGATTTTATAGGCATGCATATAATTTATTGGTTTTATTGTTATTTCTGTTGAAACTGGTTTTAATAAGACTCTTATATTTGTTGAACGGGTGTACATGGTATCATTATCCTTAGTAAATACAGGACGTTTTGGATCACAGTTAGCAAACGTTGATGCTTCTTGAAGACTGGAATTTCAAAATATCCACGAATATGTCAGTTCCCTTAAATCAGGAGATGATACAGGCTAGTTGATTTATTAACTGTTTTTATCCTATAGTAATATTTACGACAGGTGTCTTTTGAAGAGATTCAATGCACTTTAATAGGAATAGACCTCCTATGGTATTGAATACAACATTTATGAAGAAACTAAATTGAAAGACTCATGGGGTTATATATAAACTAGTAATTTGTATGCAAAAGGGGGATGGAGTGACTGAAGAAAAACATCATTGAAATATTATTTCAGTACTAGTTTTATTCCTTACTGAGGTTTTATCTTTGGAGGTGGAATGTGACTGGAAATTCTCAGACTGGTATCGTTGATCGGTATGATTTTGATACTTCTATAATATATTTCAATATATCATCTTTTACTTATAATATTGGTACATTAAACTTGGTTATGCTTGTATTCATTATTTGATATTACACTTTGTCAACTCAATATTGTTATTTGAATTAGTATGTTCTTATAATTGAGTTAATCGGTGTTTCTATTGAAAATTTGAGATATAATGATATACATATTATGTTTGTTTTGATCTCATTTGTATTTTTGCAATGTTTTCATTATGAACATTATCTTCTATTCAAATATTTAATGTTGTTTATTAGTTGTTAATTAATCAAAAATTTCAAAAAAATCTGAAGTAATTGCTTATTTCAATTTCTCTGTCATGGTAACATATAGTAGAATGATTTAGTGTGGATGGTTTAAATATTTTCATTTAGATCTTACTCATTTATCTTTCTGTTCACTTGAAACATTAATTGATAATTAATATAATATTCAAATTGCTCTCAGCTGAGATAGGATAGTTTAGTTAGTGTTATTTTAGTATAGTTTACATTTAACTATTGTTAAATAGAATTTGAGTAATTTTAGAATAATTATAATAGTCTTTTAAAATTTAGAATATTAAATACGAAATCCTCAAAAAAAATGAAGACTTTCATTAAGAAAGAAATTTTAGGATAACTTAGGTAGTAGAAAACTAATTTTAGGGTTTATTTAGATAGAAATAACATTAGGATAAATTTTTACTGAATTTTAGTTTCTCCTTAAGAGAAAAAATCAGTTGGTAGTAGGACCATAACCTGCAAGGTTTTGTCATCCCAAACACACCGAGAGCTTCTTTAAGCTACTTGTGTGGGCTTAATCTCCTTAGTTGGCCTAGGTCAGAAAATCAGGGCAACAAACGGCGCTAGAAGGAGGGCCTGTAAATGATTAATGGCAAGTAAAATTAATGATAAATTTTCAACTAGTCAACATCCTCCAGAAGTCAACAGATCACCATTTATAGAAACTGTTAGGAGCATCCTCGAACGTGACCATATCACATCTCCATTTACTCCTGAAAAAAGTACTCAAACTTTAGAAGAATCACGACATATTCTTACAAGAGCATATGCTAATCAACTTGGTGTATCTCCAATAGATTATTGTCTACCTAGACAAAAACAACATAATCCGCAATTGAACATAGTTAGTCAAGATTTGGAAGAAGCTAATAGCACTCCACATTATCAAATTAGAAGTCATCAGAGACCAAATACTCAAACAAACACTGCTAGAAGACTAACTTCAGTAGGCGGTTTTGATCAACCACCTTCTCCTCTGGAATCACCACCTGATAGGCCAAGGTCATCCAATCAAGGGAGTTCCTTAGGTTATGAGAGAAGTCCTATGGTGGGAAACGTACCTGTGGGAGGAGGAGCTAATCCTCCACCTAATTCACAGCTTCATTGGTTAAGAATAGCTGATGTAGCTGTCCCTGGTGTACAACATCCTTTGCCTAAACATTCAAATAAACTTCTTCCTAAGTTTAACCCAGATGACAAAGAACCTGCAGAGGTGCATGTAGACAAATTCATGTTAGCTGTTCAAACCATGAATGTTCAGCATGAAGATGTGGTTTGTCAGTTGTTTCCTCTAACTTTTGAAGGAAGAGCCTCTACTTGGTACTTTTCATTAGTATAGGGATCAATTACAAATTGGGGTGAATTTAATAAATCCTTTTTAGATAAATTTGGGGAAGATAAAACACCTACTCTATTAGCCCTGGAGTTATCTTGGATTAAAATGGAGTCTAAAGAAAGGATTAAGGATTTTAAACAGAGGTTTCTTACATTAAAAAATAAAATTCCAATTGCTTTTCAACCACCCGAGGATATAATTATTGAAAATTATACATCAGCTTTACCAAAATATTCTGGGATGTTTGTTAAAAGAGCTGGTAAAACAACGTTGGTAGAAACTTTTGAGGAATCCATTAAAGTTGAGAAGGATTCTATGTCCTATGAACTAGATAGAAGTGGGAAATCTGATACTTTCCCTTGTAGGAAGACTGAAAAACTTAATTTAGAAAAAGATAAAGCATTTGATGTAGAACAGCTACAAAATGCTATTCGGGCATTAACCAATGAAGTTGTAGGATTAAAGAAAACCAATTCTGAAGCTTCTTCTTCTAGGGGATAATTCAGAAATCAGTTTAGAAAAAATCCGAATACAAATAATAAAACAAATACACCACCTGACATAGCAACAAATGAAGAAATTTTTAATACAATTCGAGTTGTTTTATCTTTATCAGAGATTTTTTCTAACCAAGAAATGACTGAAAATGAAGAAGAGGAGGAATTAGAAAATGATGAAGAATCAGAGGAACCTCAACAAGTTCACGGTCATTTATGGGACAGTCTTGTAAAAGAATATGAGAGTAAAAGTCCGCCTACAAGACAACATGCCTATAATACTCGCAGTAGAACATTCGCAAACTCTCTTGGAGCTTCATCAAGTTCTACTCCAAGTAATGACAACAATAATTCACAACCTAATAAACAAACTCAATATGGCAAGCAAACTCAATCAACCAAAATTACCCAACCCATTCAAAATGCTCCAAAATTAGATTTACAATATGACATAATTGAAGATTTAAAGAAGACACGTGCAAATATCAGTATGTACGATCTTCTTCAAATTTACCCAATGCCTAACAGTCATGTTATAAATCCTGCCATGAGTTCAATTATTCCTAATGCAAAACAAAACTTTGCTGCAAACAATTCTAATGATGATTTAACAGCAACCGATAAAGGAAAATCAATGGCTGACAAAGCCTCGCTAATAAGAAAGAATTCTAAATCAACCACACCTCCATTCTTACTTACCTTTGAGATTTTCTATAGGAACGTTCACAATTGCATGGTAGATTCTAGAGAATCCTCCATTGTGATGCCTTTATCAGTATGTAAAAGATTGAATGGAAAATATGTTCCATCAAATTCACAAATAACTCAATTGGATAGGACAAATGTGAAGGTTGTAGGGGAGATGAAAGATGTTTTAGTCAGGATTGCTTGTAACCCTTCAGTTTTTCAAATTATAGATATTGTTGTTGCAGATATTCCTGATGCATATGGGCTATTTTTAAGTAGAGATTGGTCTCAACAATTGAATGGATTCTTTGCCACGGATTGGTCAACATTATGGTTACCTAAGAACGGAAAGTCAAATCAAATAAAGATAAATAGAGAAATATATATGAAACATACTGTGACAAAACAACATGATCCTAGCGAACCTGTTTTATTTTCAGATTGCATTATGGGGAATTACATGTATGAATTGGGATTTGGTAATTTTAAAGCTGAAAAATCTGTTTTTTCTGAAAATAAACAGCAATTAGAAATTAAAAATGTGACATCTATTTCTCCTGACTCTCCATCCAAGGAAATTATTAATGATTTAGATAATCTGAATATTGTAAATATTATAGAAAGTAAAGTAGTTGTTAATAGTTCTACTTGGACTCTATATTTCGATGGTGCAAAATCTAAAGAAGGAGCCGGAGCTGGTTGCCTGCTGGTAGACCCTCTAGGAAATAAAACATGTATAGCTTGTAGGATGGAATTTAATTGTACAAACAATACTGTGGAATATGAATATTTAATATAGGGTTTGCAAAAAGCAATTGATTTGGATATCAAAGAGTTAATTGCATACGGTGATTCCAAAATCATCGTCAGATAGGTCCGTAACTCTATTCATTTCCTTTCTGAACATTTACAAAATTATCAACGAGAGGTATGGAACCTCATTTCACATTTTGATGCATTTAACATAATTTCAGTTCCAAGAACTCAAAATCAAGAAGCATATTTATTAGCAAATGTAGCATCAAAACTAATTCCATCAGAAAATCTTACACCAGATTTTTTTTCAGTGGAATTGATTTTTAGGCCTTCTATACTAGATAATATTTTTAACTAGCGTGTTTTTGATAATGATGTGCAGGTGCTCAATTTTCTGATGAATGAGGATACCTTTAAATATTCAGCCATTGATGAAGTTACACATGATGAAAATCTACGGAATTTTTCGGTAACAAATGATTTTTGTTCAGTTGAAAAAGCTTTTGAAAAGGTAAAACCGATCCCTAATTCAGTATTAAGATTAGAAAATTTCTTTGATATTCAAGATAAATTTAGATCTATCCCTAACTGTAAAACTAATAGTTCTCAAATGAAATACGAAAGCATAAATTTAGGAACAGAGCTAAATCCCCAAAATATAAATCTAGGAATAGATTGCAACCCCGTAGAAAAAACAACATTTATAAAGTTGTTTAAAGAATTTAAGGATGTCTTTGCATGGACATATGATGATCTGAAAACCTTCAATACACAAGTCATGCAACACATAATTCCAATTAAACAAGAGTCAAAACCTTTTCAACAAAAACTAAGGAAATATCACCCGTCACTAGAACCAACAATAAAGAAGGAACTAAATAAATTGTTAGCTACCAAGATTATTTTTCCTATTAGACATACTCAGTGGGTAGCTAACCTAGTTCCAGTTAGGAAGAAAAACGAAGATATCAGATTATGTGTGGATTTTAGAAATCTTCATAAGTCTTTTGAAAAGGATAATTACGCAGTTCCTCCCATGGAACAAATTCTTCAAAAGGTGTCTGAGTCTGAGATACTGTCACTTCTTGATGGCTTCTTAGGATACAACCAAATATTAGTTTCCCCAGATGATCAATTGAAAACAGCTTTTAGAACTCCATGGGGAACATATGCTTACCACAAGATTCCCTTTGGGTTAATCAATGTCGGGGCAACTTTTCAACGAGCAATGGATATTGCTTTTAGAGGCTTAATTAATCATTCAGTAGTTGTCTATTTGGATGACGTTACTATATATTATAAACATCGACCAGATCATATTAATCATCTTAGAAAGGTATTTGAATGATGTAGAAAATTTGGAATATCCTTAAATCCTAAAAAAAAAATATTTGCTGTTTCAGAAGGTATTTTATTAGGTTGTGTGGTTTCAAAACACGGAATCATGATTGACCCCGAATAAACCCAAGCCATTTCAAAAATAACTTACCCTTCTAGCAAGAAAGCAATGCAATCATTTCTCGGTAAAATAAATTTTGTTAGAAGATTCATTCCCAGTTTCTCTGAAATCATTCGTCCTTTGCAGAAAATGATTAAGAAAGACGCTATTTTTAATTGGGGACAAACTGAAAAAGAGTCATTTCAGAAAATCTTAGAAGCCATTTCAGATGCCCCTAGCCTTCTAAGCCCAAATTTTAACAAATATTTCATATTGTATACTTTTGCTTCTGACATCTCATATGCAACAGTTTTAACCCAACTAAATCAGCAAAATAATGAAGTGCCAATCTCCTTTATGAGTTCAAATTTTAAAGGTACCGAGCTTAATTACCATGAAGTTGATAAGCAAGCTTTTGTTGTTTTTAAAGCTGTCAAAAATTTTCGTCCATATTTATTGAAATCTAAAACAAAAGTAATAGTTCCTTATTCCTCAGTCAGAAATTTGTTAGTGCAAAAATATTTAGGTGAGAAAAGAGCACCTTGGATGACATCCCTTCAAGAATATGACTTAGAAATTAAACCTTCAACAATAGTCAAAGGTCAAGGATTATGTAAATTAGCTGCTAAAGCAGCTCATCTACCTAATGATAAAGTTGAAGCTGTCATTGATGAGGTTTTACTTACAAGGGAAATCTACTTCTATCCTCCACCACATGATTCCTGGTATACAGACATAAGAATACTTTTGGAAACATGAACTACCCCTAATTACCTAGAACCAAGGAATAAAAGAGCACTTAGATTGAAATCTGCTCCTTATTTATTAATTGATAATATCCTTTTTCGGAGAAATTCAGATGGATTATTGCTTCGATGTCTAGAGGGTGAATCCGTGGACCTGGGTAACACTTTTTGGCAAGCGCGTTTTGGCGAAAAGGAAAAAAATCACCTCAGTCGAGGATTTAACAAGCCCTCGACCGATGTTTTCATATCTCGACCGAGGTTTTATCAAGCCCTCGACCGAGGTTCTTTTAAGCCCTCGACCGAGGTATTTACTAACCCTCGGTCGAGCTATTAAAACCTCGACCGAGGGTTAATAAATACCTCGATCGAGGTATGCACCTCGGTCGAGGTAAATACCTCGACTGAGGTGCCTGTATTTGAAAAATTATAAATAGGGGCCGCAGGCCCCCGCCGTTTGTTTCACAAAACCACAACGTGAAAGCTCAACTGAGATACGAAGTGAGAGCGACGTAAGCATTGGCACCCTGAAGCAACCCAAACACCCCGAAGCAACCCAACCTTGTCACGATGGCATCGGACCCAAGAGGTAACAGTTAAAATAATTGTTTTTCAGTTTAAATAATTGTTTTTCAATTTAAATGGAATTTTAAAAAAAAATTTAATAAATTTATAAAATTTATTTTAAAATATGGTAAATGTATGTTTTTATTATTTTCATGTTTAAAATGTGTACCGGCAAGCAGAAATGCTGCCAAATTTTTGAAAATTTGTAGTTAAATTGAATTTTTTTGTTAATTTGTTATATATATAAAAATTATTTCAACCGGTAGCGTTTATGCTACCGATTTAATTTTGAAATGTGTCCCGGGCAAGCCGAAATGCTGCCCAATTTTTTTCAATCCTCCGTGAATACATGGAGGATTGAAAAAAATCCATAAAACACCAACTAAACAAACCTATATGAACCATAGAGACAAATCACAACCAAGAACCACAATATAGTTCCCTAGATCAATGATCTTCTCAATCAACTCAAGAACCACAATATAGTTCCCCTAGATCAATGATCTTCTCAATCAATTCAGGTATAGAGAAGGTACCTTTGAGTTGGTTGAAAATGCTTTTAAACTTAAATAATTCCCAAAAATGTTCATACGGATGATGGATGATAATGTATGCCCATTCACAACTTCCTTTGTGGTCATATATCTAGATGATGTCCTCATCTTTAGTAAAACCTAGAAGGAACATATAAAGCGCATTATTAAGTGTTCAACACCCTTCAACAACATAAGTCATATACCGATATAAATAATTATTCATTTAGCATTCAAAGAATTCAATATTTAGGATACATATCATAAATGATCATGTTGTGCATGTGGATCCAACGAAGATCCATGTCATTTATGATTACCCAACCCTAGTGACACTAAGGGACTTTTGCAACTTCTTGGGCCTTTCCAGCTTCAGCCATAGGTTTGAATTTAGGTTCTTTCACATCACTTCCCCCCTAAGCAAGGTGATCAAGGATAGATCCAAAGATAATTCTCTTTATCCAAGGTGTAGTGGAAAGCATTCAAGGATTTCGAATGTCACCTATGCTTATCACCAATATTCATGTCACCAAACAAACAACAATCAGTTAAGTTTAAGTTATATGCCTAATATTATGTTGTAGGTGCAATCCTCACATAGCATGATGGACATCTAGTGGACTAAAGAAATAAGAAACTCTTTGACACAATCCGTAAGTACCCTTCCTATGCCAATGAAATGTATTACGTTAGTCACACATGTCGCTAGTAGAAGCTTTATATTCTTGGAAGGGAAATGATCATCCACACCCACCATCCACAAGCCCTTGCAATTCATTCAAACACCAGGTAAGTTGAAAAATAATTGCAATCATAAGCAATCCATATACCTTAAAGAATAGTGCTTGTACACTTGTCTACTTACTCTAAATAAGACTTGGGAGTCATTTTATAGTAACAATTAGGTATTTTGTTATTAATGATTAATTCTTTGATATGGCTATTTTGGCACTTTGCAAGAAGAGTATCACGATGGAATCCATTGCATCATTCATATAGTCAAACATGCTTCACCATCGTTGACCATGACAAGTAATGTTTGATCATAGTTGATCATTGGCAATGGTCAACCATGTATGCCTATGGTTGACCATAAGTGACATTATTTTAAGCATATTTCGCCAAGGTGAAACATGGTCAACCATGGTCAAACATTGACATGGTTGAACATTGTCATGGTTGACCATGCTTTACCATGTTTAACAATGGCTGACCATGTATGACTATGTTTAACAATAATTGAACATGGTAACCATTGACTTTGGTTGACGATAGTTATTTTTTACTAAGGCTAATATAGATTAATAGTGGTCAACCAGTTATGCCTATGTTTCACCATAGTTGATCATTTTTTATAGTAGTCAACCATGGCCACATATGGTCAAACATTGAAATGTTTAACCATAATCAAACATGTTTTCCCACATCTAACCATGCAAAATAATTTTTAGTCATAATTGATTATGGGCTACCATTGTTAACCATGGATGAGCATAGTTAACCATCATTATACATGGTTGACCATGGCTAATGGTGTTTAACCATGTTTGGTCATAGTTGACTATGTTGCACCATAGTTGAACATGGAAAACCATGTTTGACCATGGTTGATCATAGTTTCCCATAGTTGACCATGGTTTCCCATAGTTTCCCATAATTGACACAATGCAATGTTAATTGTCACTATGTGACATCAACTGTCATAATGTGGAGTGAATTGTCACAACGCGACGTTAATTATCACATAAGGATGTTAAGGATGCTAACAGTCATAATGTGACATTAATTGCCACAATGCTATGTTAATTTTCACAATACAATAATGGTTGTGACAACACAACATTAACTATCACAATGCAAGTTTGGTTGTCAGATGTGACATTAGTTGAGACAATGTGACATTAGTTACATCACAATGTGACCTTAATTGTCACAATGTTATGTTAGTCGTCGCAATGTGATGTTGGACGTTTTCTCAATGCGACATTAATTGTCACAATGAAATGATAATTGACATGTGACATTAATTGTGACAATGTGACATACATTGTCACTATGTGAAATAAATTTTCACAATGGAACATAAGTTGTGATAATGC
>LPNX010234022.1:0-12440 GCA_001517045.1 Pseudotsuga menziesii | reverse complement strand
TTTAATAAAATATATTGACATGTTTGCTCACTTTTTAACTTACTCCTTAAGGGTAGATATTAATCAATATTACATAAATGTATTTCAAGTAAATAATTAATATTAATCATAAACATAATAGAATATTAAGATTTAAACCCGTAACACATTTATGGGGATACAATCTTTTACCATATCCATATCTATGGCTAGGTGGATGAATGTGTTCATATAAACACCACAACTAACTTTTTTTTATTCTTTTCATGAAATAATGATCACTACTTTCAAAGTTGAGGGTAGAGTTCTTAGTCTTTGTGAGCACATTTCACTCAGGCAAACTCACCCTTCGAAACTGGCAAATGCCAAGTCTGTAAAATTTCATGGAGCCACTCACTCAAAAGCAGGAAAAATTGGTTGAAGTGGGTTCCATAAAGACCAAATATCAATCACTAGAAGTGGGGGTTTTGAATTCAACAAAGGGAAAACCCAAGTCCAAGAATTTGAAGTTGCCGGACAAGAAGAAATCAGAAAAACCAAAATCTAGTGAGGGAGCTATGAATCCACCAAAAGAAAAGGAGAAGAAAGGAAAAGAGAAGGCCAAATGCTCCTATTTCCACAAGGGATGGCATATAGAAAGCTAATGCATGAATAAAACCATAGACACCATGGCACAACTACTAGAGAAGAACAACATTCCAATTCTTGACAACGCTAAGAAGAAAGATGCAAACTCCAATTCAAGTGAAGGCAAGGAGAAATGCCATGCATTGGTGGCAGGATTCCAATTCCTCCTCCTTTATTATTGTTTTAGGTTCTTCCAGGCATATGGTATCTAGGAGAGAATTCTTCTCCTCCATGAGTTCAAATGCTGGCCCAGCAATTCGAATGAGAGATGATTCTGAACTCCAAACCAGAGGGATTGGGAGAATTGATTTAGACCATGGGTTCTTCAGTGATGTATTGTATGTACTAGGCCTTGCAGAAAATTTGATGTCAGTCTACCAGATGACCCATATGGGAGATCCAAAGAGAGTAATATTTACTCCCGACTCTGTAGAGATTTCTGAAATCTCAACAGACGAAGTTGTTGTAGTTGGGTATGCTGGTCATCATGAGAGAATGTACAAATTCTCTAATATCCTCCCTACTTCTAGTGATCAAGCACTTCACTCACATTCCAATGAAGTTTCCAAACTATGGCATGAGAGGTTTGGTGACATGAACTATAGATATCTCCAAACAGTGCACAAAGAAGGAATGGTGGAAGGTATTCCACAAATTCAGCCATCTACTGGAGCATGTATTAGATGTGTGATTGGGAAGCATCCTGAGCAGAGCTACGAGAAAGGGAAGGAAAGGAGAGAATCACAACCACTTGGGTTGGTGCATTCTGATATGATTGGTCCACTACCCACTCCCTTATATGGTGGATCTAGGTATGTGCTTACATTTAATGATGACTACTCTCGATTTTGCTAGGTGTATTTTCTGAAATTGAAATCTGAGGTGTTTGAGCAACTCAAAGTTTGGAAATCACTAGTAGAGAATCAGAGTGGGAAGAAGATCAAAGTCCTTAGGACTGATAATTGAAAAGAATATGTATATAAGAATATACAAAAACTTTGTGAGGAGTGTGGAATACAAATGCAACAATCAACTCCCTACACACCACAACAAAATGATGTGGCAGAGAGAAAGAATAGATCTCTCAAAGAGATGGAAACTTGCATGATAGAAGTGAGGGAACTTAATCCCAAGCTATGGGATGAATCCATCAGCTATGATTCTCACATTTAGAACAGAGCCTTCCACAAATCAGTGAAAGGAATGACACCCTACAGGGCATGGTTTGGTGAAAAACCCGATGTCTCAAATTTTAGAATATTCGGGACAAAAGCATGGGCAAGAATCCCTTTAGAGAAGAGGAAATCCTTGCAGCCACAAAGAAAGGAGTGTCTCATGGTTAGATATGGTGAGGAAGCCAAATACAAGCTCTTTGACACATCCACTAGAAATTTTTTTGTTGAAAGAAGTGTCAAATTCGAAGAAGAGCCAATTCCAGATTTCAAACTTGCACCCGGGGATTGTTCCTGTCCTCAACCATTCGAAGATGTAAGTGATGACACGTGATCTATTTTTTCTGATAATTCTGATATGAATGTTGTAGAAGATTATATTTCTATATATGACTCACCATCTAGGCCCAAATGGTCTGAAACAATTGTGCAAGTAGTTGGGGAATTGGCACCCAATCCCCAAGAGCCTAGGAAAACTAGATCACAAACTAGTAAGGCTTCATTTTCAAGTGATAGTACTCTTGCTTGGCACTGTTACATGTTGATAATTTCTGACCCACAGACATGTCATAAATCTTGTACATACCCAATATGGAAGTCAGCAATGGAAGATGAGCTTCAGTCCCTCCAAGAGAACAACACATGGGAATTGGTTCCCCTTTCTCCCAAGCGGGAAGTTGTTCAATGTAAATGGGTCTTCCAACCCAAACTTGTGGATGATGGTTCTGATATAAAACATAAGGTTATATTAGTGGATAAGGGATATTCTTAGGTACATGGAGTTCATTACACAAATACCTTTTCACCGGTTCCAAAGATGGACTCAATTAGACTAGTTGTTGCACTAACAGCTAGTAAGTGTTGGGAAGTTCACCACATGGATGTAAAAAGGGATTCCTTACATGGTGAACTACAGGAGGATATCTATATGCATCAGCTTGAAGGTTTCCAATAGGATCCTTCATTGGTATTCAGGATGAAAAAATCACTATATGGACTCAAGCAAGCCCTCAAAGCTTGGTATGCAAAAATGGATGCTTTCTTGCTTTCAATTGGCTTCACAAGATACAAATCAGACCCTAATGTATATTTGCAGAAAAATGATGTTGATTTACAGGTAATTATTCTTTATGTTTATGATATTCTTATTACAAGTTTCTGCACCAATTCAATTGGCCAAATTAAGAACTCTTTGCACAGTGAATTTGATATGACAGACCTAGGATTGCTAAGGCAATTGTGGACTTAGAAATTGAGCAAAATGGTAAGGGCATCATGTTAAGTCAGCCATAGTATGCTTCAGACCTGATGAATAAGTTTAATATGTTTGAGTGTAAGGAATCCAAGTATCCCTTTCTTTCTGGTATTAAAATGCATGAATTTGGCAATTCCCCAATGGTGGATATCACTCTCTACAGGAAACTAGTGGGCAGCTTACTCTACCTCACTCATACAAGACCTGATTTGTCTTATATTGTGAGTGCTGTAGAAAGACACATGCAACAGCCACATGAGCTTCATTGGAGGGCTGCAAAAATAATTCTTTAGTATGTCCAGGGAACTAAAAAATTCGGGGTGCACTGCACAGCTAGTTCCTCACTTCAACTAGCTAGATTTTCTGATTCTGATTTGGCCGGTAATCCAATTGATAGAAATTTGACATCAGGTTTTGTCTTAATGTTTTATGAGGGTCCCATTTTCTGGTCAAGTAATAAATATCACACCATCTCACTTTCATCAGCAGAGGCCGAATACAGGGCAGTAGTCAATGCTACAAGACAGTGTGTTCGGTTGCAGGGAATTCTCCAGGAGTTTGGTGTCACATTTGATTCTCCAACCAAAATTTTGGTGGATAATCAGAGTTCCATCAAAATATCTACTGATCTAGTACATAGGCAGAGGACAAATCACATAGAGATTTACATGCATTATATTCGGGGCTTAGTGCATGAAAGGGTGATCTCACTACAGTATTTCCCATCCACCGAGCAAACTACTGACATTTTTACCAAGGATTATATTGAGAAGACATTCACTTACTTGAGATCTTTTCTTGGGGTGAGTGAAGGATGGTAATATTTTTTTATATCATTGCAGCCCCAGCCCCATGTCCATTCTTGAGGGAAGGTTTTTCCCATGAGTTTTTCCTTCTTTCCTTGGTTCACATGGACAAATAAAAATTGTAATTTTTGATTATGTACTTGAGGTGACTTGAGCCATTGTTGCCAAGGCCTTCATAATTTTGTGAGCATACTTAGTTGTTGGATAAGGAGGGTGTTAGAATATTAATCCATCATTAGTGCCTTAGTTACACTAATTAGTCAATTTTATTGTTTTTTTAAGCTTTAATACACTATGAGGTGGACTAGGGGTGCATAGGTGGACATAAGCCATGTCAACTTAAGGTTTGATGACCCAAATGGGTAATACAGCCTATTCAACCAGCCACATATGCACAACCATCATTTCTGGTGTGCTCCCATTCATTGAATGTGGACAAGCAAGTTGACTTGGAGCACTAGAGTGGGATTTTTCCCAAAATTGGCTTGATTTGGTGAAATTAATGTTGCATTGAGACTCTAAACAATCCATTTTTCCACACCCACGCCATCCAAGGTGCAATAATTGACCCATCACACATCATCCATGCCACTTCAACAATTTGTGGCCATTTGGATATATTTGGGACGAGATTGGCCCACCTAGGGGGGTTTGATGCCAATTTGGCAATTTTAGGATTTTTGCTCACAATTGGATTCCAAAACCATTCAAAGATATTATGATGTATTTATAAACTTGTTAATAACAATTATAGATTTAGACATTCCAAATTATCTTGTTTCCAAATATCATTGTGTGTAATTTAACTGTAATTTGATGGTTTTTGCTGAATCTTACACCCAAATTTGATTTGTGAACATCACTAATGATCCTAGATTCTCCTTTGGTTTGAATTAATCACTTTCAGGTTCAAATTTCTCACAAATCTCCCTTGGTACATGTTAAAAGAAACATAAAGTATCCCTATGCTCTGAAAAGAAAAAGAAAATAAGAATAAAGCATATTTTTTCTTTGTCAAATAAATGAGGGTAAAAGTTGGAAAACATATAGTAAGAGGGTACAACAAGGTGAAAAAACATCAATTTTTGGACAATTATGTACTAGGGTGCCTAATTAATACATGGAAAAACTTACTAAAACTAGGAAATCAATTAAATGATGTAGGGACCTAATGCTTGATAGTTAAATTATTCCAACACCCACCCTTAAGCTTGACTTGTGTGATTGATATGCAACCGAATTTAAGGCCCATGCAACATATGACTGTGGTCACCCTTTACATTATTCATCCATGTAAACTAAGGAAACAAGGAAAACCTCACAGGAACACAAACCTCCCTCATAAATGGGTAAGAAAGGATGACAAACCAAGAAATGTTTCTCTAAACTAAATGTTGATGTCTGGAGGAATCTTGTTCTTGGGAATAATATTAATATGCTCAAATGGATTAGAAACATAAATAATTGTAGGATAAATACTAGAACCATGTAGAGAAATTGAGATCCATTGATGAAATATCATGTTAAGGTGATCTTCAGAATTGAACTTTGAATCAATCAAGTTGTCAAGTCCAAAATAGGATTGAGATTCTTGAGTTTTAAAACCAAAAGTAATTTGTTTATTATCAAGAAAAACTAAGTGATGTTGACGCATAAACATCAAATAAAAAGAGTTGTAATCATCTCCAAGTTCAAGGTGAGACCAGTGTCCAAGCCAATGCAATAGGTATCAAACTTCATTAACTCATGGAGGAAATGCACTTGTCATCATGTAGTAGTCTATAAGAAACAAAATAGTCAAAGTTAAAGAATCTTCAAAATGATCAATAGTCTCCCTAACCCCAATTTGCAAACCAAAACTTGAACCAATAACCTCATGAGAAGAATAAAATGCATCTTCAAGAGAAGGTTCAAGGTGTGATTGATTTGCCACAACAAGCTTTGCATCCTCACAATCTAAAGAATCATAAGAGAGCACTGGAGTGAGATGAATATTTATGAGTTCATATTGAAAAATTGTAGTTCCATTAATTGATTATTATTTAACTTGAAAAAATTTATAATATATGCTTGAGGCCAAGACATCACGAGGGAGAACAATCGAGTAGATTTCACTAGGCTCACTCTCCAAAGATTCTTGCATCTTCCCCATTATTTTGCATTCCAAATTATATATCCAAATTTGTCCAAATATCAGTTGGAGTATTTGAAGTATTAATGAGATAGAACATACTACGATATATGTCTATACAAATTTCTCCATATTCTCAATCACATTCATTCAACAAATCATATTTCTCTTCATTAATTTTTGGCATTGCCACAACTCCAAAAAACACATCAAATATATTACGGATCTCGAGATATGAAACCATCATTGATTTCCACTCTTCCATATCATGTGAGTGGAGAGAGGAGAGGAAATTATTTTGAATCCATAGAAATTGTACCTATAAAAAAAACACTCTGAATATTTGAATGGAGGATTAACTAGATCTACTAGTCTCCCTAAGCTCTAATACCATGTTGGAATTTTGATACCAGATAGAAGTGCTCTGATACAATGTCGTATTTCTATAGCCTTGACGGATACAATACATTCTTAGGCTAGGGATATAAGATAACATTTTAATCCTCGTAATGATGAACAACAAAAATTATGTACAAAATTGTAAAGAACGATAAATTGAACAAACATGAAATTCAATTCAATTATGTAAAACCTCATCTTTAATTAATGAATTCAATGTGTATGTAAATAATACATATCCAAAGGAACAATTCAAATGGATCACATTGGGAAATATTATATAATATAAAAATCAACCATATAGCAACTACTCAATCCAAATCCTAGTGCTTGTTGACGAATTGACTAAGAAGTCTTAGATTCCTAATGTGTGACCATAAATCATAGTAAGGATGACTTTTTAGGAGAAAAACATGGAAGTGGTTAAGAAAAAGTCTCAAATACTTTCCAATATTATGCAATCACCATTTGTACATGCTAAAATAGGCATAAATCATACCTATGCTA
Organism: Pseudotsuga menziesii; assembly: GCA_001517045.1. Taxonomy (NCBI): domain Eukaryota; kingdom Viridiplantae; phylum Streptophyta; class Pinopsida; order Pinales; family Pinaceae; genus Pseudotsuga; species Pseudotsuga menziesii. The sequence goes on along the minus strand of LPNX010234022.1, from coordinate 5,564 downwards.
AAAAAGTTAGGACAAAAGCATAATAAAGAAAAAATGTGCTTTGTCGAGTAAATGAGGGAAAAAGTTGGATAAACAGATAGTAAGAGGGCACACCAAGGTCGAAAAACATAATATCCTGGTCAAGTATGTAATAGCGTACATAATTGATAGATTTTAATAACTTACTAACACTAGAAAATCAATTAAATGATGCAGGTACCTAATGTTAGATGGTTAAATTATTCCAAGACATCTTTCAGTGAATATTGGCNCATAATTGATAGATTTTAATAACTTACTAACACTAGAAAATCAATTAAATGATGCAGGTACCTAATGTTAGATGGTTAAATTATTCCAAGACATCTTTCGGTGAATATTGGCATTCTACAAGTTTCTCTCTAATTGCATAATATATGAAAATCCAAATGTATGATTAATGTATCCTTGTGTAAATTAAGATTATTTTATCACTACTACAAATATTCTATAGGAAAAATTTACCCCTAGCCCCTCTTCTGAAGTTGCTAGAGAACTAGCAATTTCCACTACTCTCAATTTCATTGGAAATGTGACTAGTTTTGACTTTTGACACAATTACCTGACCTATGGACCTCAAAAATCAAATTATTTAAGTCGTTATGGGTATGAAATATGTAATAGTACCCATACCAACCTTCATATATGTAAATAATGGTCCTCTAGTTCCATTTGGAAACGTTTGTAAGTCACCTAACTACGTACTCTTGAATTGTCAATATTTCCCCTAATCCTCCCAAATTATAGAATATCCTTCCAAAATATGAATCCAATAAAACTGCTATAGAAAAAATTTCTTCATAATTTAAAAAAAATAAGTGGAGGTTCCACATAATTCTTGGGGTCATTTACTCGGAGTCTTTGTCTTTGCCAAAGGTTTGTCCTAGGTGTGATGCACACTCAAATGTGTATTCTGTGAAGGAAAAGTGTATCCTAAACCTTGTATAAGTTTCATATATTCTGGAAGGTTTTATGCAGGTCCCCACCCCTACTACATAGAATAAAATAATTGGGGTTTGATTTCATTTGGAAATACTTGGAAACAAGATAATTTTTTATTGTAAAAGCTAGAATTTTCAACTACTTCAAATTTATCCATTTAGGTTCTTATTTTTGAGTTAGTATCTCTTAATATATTTTATTTTGAGATTTGTAATACTATTGACATAGTTAGGATACCTGACTATATCTGGAGAGGTGATCAACCACAACCAATATCATTGTCTTCCCTCCAGATTTAGGGATCCATTCAATGAAATCCATTGAAATATCTGTCCAAAGTCGTGTAGGGATGGGAAAGAGATCATGAAATACTAGAAGGACTGTCATTTTACCCATGTGGTGTCGGAAGTTATCACATTCAAATACTAAATTTTTAATTTCCATTTTCACCCCCTTCCAAAATAATTTACGTCTTTCCTGCTCATACATTTTGAGGAACACAAAGTGCCATGCCAATCGAGAAGCATGGAGTTCATAGAAGACAACATGTTGAAGATTTGTGCTCTAGGTAAGCACCAGATGACCCTTGTATCTAAGAGAAGAACCATCCCAATATTAATGTGTTATTATATCATAAGGGTTATTGGACAAGCATTGGATTATTTCAGATAATAAAGAGTCATTAAGATAACCTTGTTGAACAGATTGCAACTAATTTGGAATAGGAATAGAAATAGATGAAATAAAAATGTAGTCATCAAAATGTGTGAGAAAGAGAATTCACCACAATATTGTATTTATCCTTATTGTAAGTGATCTCATAGTCATAACCCATGAGGTTTCTAACCCATTTTTTTGTCTTCAGGATGAGACCCGTTGTTCTAGGAAATATTTCAAACTCTGGTGACCAGTCTCGATGCACAAATGGTTCCCTAATAGGTATTTCCACCATTTCGGTACTACATGCAAAATAGCCATAATTTCCTTCTCATAAGTAGAGGTGGCTAAATTCTTATCAGAAATGGATTTTTTGTTGAATGCAATCGGATTTTCATATTGAAGGAGAAAAACACCAAGTCCATTGTTGCAAGAATCGCTCTCAATAGTGAATGGTTTTGAAAAATAGGGCATAGCTAGAGTAGCTATGGTACACATATTTGTTTTCAGTTTGTCAAATACACATTCAGAAACATGTGTCCATGTAAAAGCATCCTTTTTCAATAAGTTTGTTAATGGATCTACAATCTTTCTTTAATCTTTGACAAACTTGTGGTAGTAGCTAGTCACTCCCAAAAAAACATGAAGGCTCTTGAGTGTTTGAGGATGCGGCTAATTTTTCATCGCAACTATTTTGGAAGGGTCCACATGAACCCCTTGTGCTGAAACAATATTCCCTAGATACTCTATTTTCTCCTTCCCAAAAACACATTTAGACTATTTGGTATGAAGATGATGATCACAAAAAAATTGTAGTACAAGATCCAGATGCCGGAGATGCTCATCCCATGTTTTACTATAGATGAGGATATCATAAAAGAAGACCAGTATGAATTTCCACAAGTGGGGCCAAAATATTTTATTCATCAATGCCTATAATGTGGGCGGAGAACTCATGAGGCCAAAGGGAATGACCAAAAACTTATATTGGCCATCGTGTGTGTGAAAATCCATTTTAGAGATATCATCCCCATGAACCTGAATTTGGTGATACCCAGAACGAAGATCCAACTTGGAGAAAAAAGGAGCACCATGAAGCTCATCAGCAACAAGAATTGGAAACTTATCCTTGATTTTAATGTGATTAAGTGCTCAAAATTCAATGCATAGGCACCATGACCCATCTTTTTTATTGGACAAGAAGAAATGGTGAGAAAAGGAATTAGTACTAGGGCGAATAATACCTTACTTGATTAGTAAGTCTCAAACATGCATCTCAATATTTGTATTTTGGTGAATTGGGTAGTGATAGGGATTGATGTTGGGAGGGATGCTTCCAGGAAGGATAAAAATAAAGTGGTCCTCTAGTCTTGAAGGTGTAAATCCCACTATTTTAGTAAAGACACATGCATATTGATAAATCCAAGGGAGTAGTGGAGATCATTGATAGTTGCATCTGAATGGAATGGATCTGAGTGATGACACCATGTGAATTATTATTAAGGATATATTCCATGTGATGAACTAATGACGCTGAGAGACCCTGATTGTAAGCCCTTCAATGTGTGTGTTTTTTTCCATTGACTGAAAACTGCATCCAAAATTCAACAAAATCCCATAAGATGGGTCCAAGTGTGTGCAACCATTGGGAACCCAAAACCAGATCATATCCGCATAAGTTCAAGGAAAACATGTTCAAGCACGAGGCACAATATCCACTAGAGATACGCACATTGTGAAACTTCCCCTTGCAGGGTAAGTTGTCCCCATTGGAAATCATGACTTCAGAGTTGGATCACAGATGGACAAAAAAATCATCTTGTTTGATGATCATAGGGTCAATGAAGTTATGAGTACTACCAGAATCAATGAGTATTGTATGAGGGATATTCTTCAAGAAACCATTGACCCACATGGTTTGTGGGGTGGTGACTCCAGCTAATGCATGGAGAGATATATCTGGGTGGTCATCTTGAGAAGGAAGGTCAACAAACAACTGTTGAATGTCAACTTGATCATCTACTGTATTTTGAGCCTCTTCACAAATTTCAAGTGCAGGAGGAGAATCCACATCTAAGGGATAGATATTTTTCTTAGCACATCTATTTCTTGGGGTGAATTTCTCATCACAATTACAATAAATCCATTTTCTCTATGTTCCCACATCTCGGCTTTAGGAAAATTCCTTATATTAGTGGTTTAGGATCTAACGTGATTCAGGGTCTTTGGGAAACCATATTTTTGAATGGAACAAAAGTGGATTTGGAGTGCTTTTGAGTAATGATATTGTCCTCTGCCAACTTAGCCATCCCTAGTGCTTCCATCATTGTGCTGGGACATAACATTTTAACCTCATTTCAGATTGCATCATTCAAACCACTGATAAAACAACTCCTATAGAATGCATCGGATAATCCTTCTTCCTTGTATATCCATCTAGTTGTACCATCACCATTTAAGCGAGGAAAATCAAGCTTCGAACCATGAAATTATTGAAAGAAGAGAAACCAATGTCTACAAAAGACTCTGGTTGTCACCTATTGTTCATGGATGAATGATGAATATGGAGGCTAGTAATTTTTTCATCCAGATCTTGGAGTTTGGTCTTGAGGGAGACACATTTATCTTCCATTTGTTTGTTTTCTCCTGCGCAGGTGACAACCATAACCAAGATTTTTCTTGTTTTTATTTTGGGGGTGGGGGTAGGGAGGAATGCGTAGAAAAAAATAAACATAATTTTTTTTAGAAAATAAAATTTTCAAGTTGGGAAAAAATATGATGGGTAATTAGGGTTTGACTAGGTTTTGGACACTTTCTGACAAACATGGAAGCAAAATATGGGGATTTGAGAAGCGGGTGAAAGAATGGGAAAATTTGTCAAAGAGGAACAAGGAAGAATAAATACAAAATGAACAATGTGGAAAAATTTGAAGGAGATTGGGTGAGAATTAAAGAAGTTATGGAAGACCCTTAAAGTAGACAAATGTGAGATTTTTGGCATCAGAAAGTGGAATTTGGGATAATATCATGAAGGAAGGAAATATGAAAACTAGAATTGTAGGGGTTCCAGTGAATTTCAAGGGAAATGAAGCTAAACCAAAGAAAATATGGAGAAAAACATAAATTTATACTCTTCAGTGGAATTGATCTGTGACGGCTTTGGACAGATGCAATATCTTATTTATCAAATAGCAATAGATAAGGACTCTAGGTGTTTTGGGCTTCCCAAAGTTTAAATGGATTCACTCAAACACCAATATTGTCTAACGACTTCAGTATTGGGGCAGTGCCCCTCACTCCACAGCAAGGGTAAAAGTGATAACCGCTTTACCACAAACGACAGCTCTTGGTTTACCTCACGGGCGAGAACTAGTCAATCAGGTAGGGTCCATTTCTCTTTTTGTTGGTAGGTCCTCTCAATGGATAGCTACCTCAGGGTTCTTCTAGTACTCCTCACAACGAGTTTTAGGGATATGCCCATGTATTTCCCACATTTAAGTAGATAGGGATTATTCCTTGATCTGAACTTGTAATTGAAATGAACAATACAGATGTAAAGAAGAATAATTATTGCAATAATCATAGCGCTGGAAAGCCACTACAAAAAAAAATGACAGAAATTCCACCCAACAAGCCCAAGAAAGTGCTATGATACCAGATGTGAGAAGCCTCTGATAATAATTAATAATGAAAATGCATGATATAACAGAAATAACATAACACAAAAGGAATTTATTGATAGCAAGCCACTTCGAGGGAGAAACCTCCTTTGACAAAGATCAATAAAACTAACTCGTGGATGCTTTCATTAGCCCCAACACATACTTATATACTAAGTCTAATGTAAATGAATGTGGGATAAACATGTACTTACATATTAATTCTAATCTAAACAACTATTACTCCCCATGAATTTGGGATAATACAATATACTCACGGGATGAATT
>LPNX010234012.1:425885-478225 GCA_001517045.1 Pseudotsuga menziesii | reverse complement strand
GGAGATGACGATGATGCTGATGGTGATGGTGATGGAGATGACGATGAGAAGAATGAGGACGGTGGTGATGATGATGATGATGATGTTCATGATGTTGATGGTGATGATGATGATGTTCATGATGTTGATGGCGATGATGATGACTTAGATCAAAGATCCAAGAGTGGAGAACTTAGATCGTAAGAGTTTGGAGGATAATGGTCTATGCAAGGGCGTGATAGCATCAAAATTATTTTTAGTCACTAACTAGAATGTCATTAAGAGGTCATGCGTGATGGTTTGAGGAATTTTTACTATCAATGATATGTTTACAAACCTCTTGTAGGGATTAAAGAAATTATTTTCTCTTGTGACCACGTCTATAGCCTAAAGAACCATGCTTGATGCTTAGAACATCCAATTATGATATATAACAAAGGCTTTGGTCATAAGTTGTAACACCTATTCCTCTAGGACTCATGTTTCATGCACAATGTCCTAAAAATCAATGAAGACCTTAAATTGAGGGAAATTTAATTGAACCTATGATTGCTAATTGGGAATAACTCAAATGATTCTAGTGAGCATTCTTAGGAGTAGGATCCAAGGACTCTAGTGAGAATTCTTAGGAGTAGGAACTAGGGACTTATGCATTAATAGTTCATAGTAAGGATCATGGTTCATGAAAGGGCACCCATAACATCATTATTAATTTATATATATATATAACAAATTAACAAAAAAAATCAATTTAACTACAAATTTTTAAAAATCCGGCAGCATTTCTGCTTGCCGGTACACATTTTAAACATGCAAATTATAAAAATATAAATTTATTAAATTTGAAAACACAATTATAAAAACATACATTTATTAAATTTGAAAACAAAATTATAAAAATATACATTCACAAAATTTTATAAATTTATAAAAAAAAAATTTAAATTCCATTTAAATTGAAAAATGGTTACCTCTTTGCTCCGACATTTTGATGAGGTGGGGTTGCTTTGGGCTGATGGTCGCTATCCCTCGGTCAAGTTCCGTCCCTCGGTCGAGTTCCATCCCTCGGTCGAGCTCTGTATCTCGGTCGAGCGATTGAAAATGATGTTGGGGGCCCGTGCGGCCCCTATTTATAATTTTTTTTTAAAACGTACCTCGGTCGAGGTATTTACTAACCCTCGGTCGAGGTTTCAATATCTCGACCGAGGGTTAATAAATACCTCGACCGAGGGCTGAAGAAAACCTCGGTCGAGGGCTTTATTAACCCTCGGTCGAGGTATTAAAACCTCAGTCGAGGGCTTAATAAAACCTCGGTCGAGGTATGTTTTTTTGGTTTTTCCCAAATCCGCTTGCCAAAAAGTGTTACCCAGGTCCATGGATTCACCCGGAGGAGAGTGTCTGTCGGGCCCATGTAGGAAGATGATTTTGAAATTAATGTTAGGATTAAGAATTTGATTATTGATACACACTGATATCAGAAATCAGAGGATCCAAATCAGGGTCATCACCCCCAATTTCATCATCCAAATATTTAGTAGAATAGGAAGGAAATTCAGCAGTTTTCTCCTTCACTAGTTCCACCTCCTGAAGAGGCTCATCGAACTTGACACTTATCTCGATGATGATATGTTTGGTTTTGATATAAAAAATCTTGAAACCTTTAGATTCATCAATATACCCAATAAATAGACATTCTATGCTTTGCAGTTGCAAAGCCGTTCTTTTATCAAGAGAAATCCATGATGATGCAGTGGACCCAAACACTTGTAGGTTCGACACATCCGGCTTGTGTTCGAAGTATGATTTGAAAGGGGTATTCCCTTTCATAGATGAGTGTGGAATCCTATTCTGAATGTATGCTGCATAATTCATGGCCTCAGCCCACAAATTTTCAGCAAGCTTCTTGGATTCCAATATACAGGTGGTCATCTCCTTGAGAGACTGATTCTTCCTTTCTGCTACTCCGTTCTGCTGTGGAATGTAGGGAATTGAATGTTGGACCTGAATACCACTTTGGGAGAATATGTATAGAAAATAATTACTGACATACTCCCCTCCATTATCAGATCTCAAGATCTTGATCTTAATCCCAGAGGCATTTTCGATCAAGGCCTTCAATTCAGAAATTTTTTCACATACTTCTGATTTCTTTTTGAGAAAGAAAACTCATGTATACCTTGAAAAATCATCAATAAAAGTAAGGATATACCTTGATCAATTCATGGATGTGATAGGAATTGGACCACTAATATCAGAATGTATCAGCCCCAATATGCATGTAGCTTGGTTTTCCTTCCCCCGATCGAACTTGTGCTCAGAGTGTTTTCCAATCACACAGCCTTTGCAAATTCCCATGGTTTCCTTGATGACCGGGAGGCTTTCAACCATGGATTTTTTCTGTAATTGCTACCAATATTTGAAATTAAGATGGCCAAAAATCTCATGGCACAACCTACTAACCTCATTCCCATGAGTTAGCAGAGCGGTGGGCTTTGCATCCGCAACAAAGTGAGAGAACTTATAGGCTTTTACATGATGATTTGCAAGGCCTTTAGCAATGAGTTTCTCGGATGCAATTTCTGTTATCTCAACATCATTTTGGCTGAAAGAAACTCTGTTAGGCACTCCAGTGTGTGTCATCTGACAGACACTAAGGATATTTGATTCCAGAGATGGTACATACAATACATTTGAAAATAAACCATTTTCAAGATCAACTATACCTTGTCCTTCTGAAATGATGGTGGAGTCATCTCCCATGTGGATGGGGATGGATTTTTCGGTATCCAAGGATGAAAAGGATTATTTTTCAGCCATCATGTGGTTCAAATCTCCTGAATCAATCAAGAGTGCTTTGGACTTCGAAGTGCTTGCCATGAGGGCGTGATCTTTTTCATGCTCTGGTTCCCGATCATGCTGATCTCTCCTCCGAAATATTTTCGGAATATTGATCTGATTCCTCTCAAGGAGAGAGGTAGATTCATCAAGCTTCTTCTTCATGTAGGCATGTTCAGGGTGGAATCCCTTCCCGCAATAAGAACACTTGACTTTTTCCTTGCCATGGTGCCCTTTTCCTTTGTTCTTCCTTGAGCCGGAAGACTCATCATGTTGCTGATTTTCAATTCTAGGTTTAGGACCATCAAATTTAGTTTTTGGATTTTTATGCTACTTTCCTTTACCCTTCAAATATTTGGGCCCCGAGACATGAAGGGATTGATCACAGGAAGATCTGATGATCCCCATTTGGACAAGCTTGTCATGTTCACATGTTAGGGACTCAATGAAGGCATTGAGTGTAGGCATATTCCATCTAGGGGTTGTGAGATTCCCCACATGGAATGTAGAAACAAAAACTAAATAATCAGCCCCAAGTTTGGAGAGTATGGCAAGGATGAGCTGATCATCCTCCTTCTCCACTTTGCATTGCTTCAAGATTAAAACAGTATGCTTGAAGTTTGTGAAGAAATCATTTAGAGTCTTGAAGTTGGAGGGTTGGAGAGACATGAGTTCATTTTTGAGCTAGTAAATCCTTAAGTCATCATGCTTTCTGTATAGAGTCTCCAATTTGTCCCATATTTCTTTTGGAGTCTTCAATCCCGTAAGATGGAAGAGAAGGTCTTGGGAAATAGAGAGGCACAAGAACCTGAAGGATTCATCATTCTTGTTCAAGAATCTTGATTTTTCTATGGTGGATCTAGGATCAACTTCAGTGTCCATGGTGACTCTAATAAGTCCTCTAGAGTGCAGCTGAACCTCCATATCATCTTTCCATAAGTGGAAATTGTATGGAGTCAAGAGATCTACTGAGGAGGCCATCTGGATGTGTTGGAGCGAATGCTTCACCTGTAGAAACTTGAAAATAAAAACAGAAAGGGAAATGTAAGGTCATACATCTTGCACATTTTAGGCTTTCATCACACCTAGCATAGTCAATCAAGCAAGCTTGATCAACAAGTTTTTTACTTGGGGTATTAAGTGGTAAGCCTTGGCTTCTGGTGCAGTGCTGAATTTTGAGCTATTGCTCAAATTTCATGCAGAAATCTGTCGAAAAACTTGTTTTTGAGAGATAGAGCTTCATCCTGCCGTAAGCTTTGATACCATATTAATCTTGTTTATTGATCTAGGAACAAAGAATCAATCTCATCAAGAATTAATCAACAAATAACTCATGAAATGGTGTAATCGGTCTACAAGAATAGTAGCCGCTCTGTATTCACATAAAGAACGAATGATTACAATTACAATGACATGCTACAAGCATGAATGAAGAGACAATTCTAATTCCTTAGGAGGTCATTCGAATTGAATGAGTGAGTCTAGCTTAACTAACTATAAGCCATGGTTCACACTCAGTTAACCACTGATCAAAACCCTAATTGACTCAACTAACCCTAACTGAAGTCTGAGTGCAATAAATGACTGAGTCTCAACTGAAAGAGATCAGACACATGTCACAGCTCACCAACCATCAAGAGGTATTACTACACTGACTCCAATGAACCTTGATGAGGTTAATTGAAGTTGAACTGCACATCCGAAGTTGGTGGAGGCGCCCCTGTTGACTCCAATTCATTAAATAAGCATTAAATAATATATTTAATGAGAGGAGGTGCCTTACATGACTTGTTTAACTGATTGTAACCACCAATTAGCAATTAGGTGCATTAATATCACTCAAATCACCCCCAGAGTGCTCCAGTTAGCCTCCTCGAATGTAGGAGAAGGATAAGTTAGCCTCCTTGACTGAAGGTAGGCGTGGGTGTGACTGGATGATGTCAATTAATGCTCCATTGATGTCAATTAATGTCAATTATACTTAGGATAGTGGTTTTAACTAGGCCAATTTGACCAAAAAGAGTGTGTATGGTGGTAAATGTCTCCAACAGAGCCATATGTAAAGGTACAGGTACAAACACAGGGCACAAGCTCTGGTAGTAATAGGGAGTCAGTTGGAAAATATACTCATATATTTGATGGGGAGGATGAGTTGCAGCAGGAGAAGGACATTCAATAGCTGCAGTAGGTAGGCACTAGGACAAGGCCTAAGTGGTTCAGGTCCATAGTACAAGATTCTAGGAATATTGATCTTACACAAACATCTTTCAGATGGAGTGTACCACTAAAAAGACTCAATTATATGACACTAATGACAGAGTTGAGTAACTCTAAACCTTCTAGTTTTGAGGAGGTTGCACAACATGAGGTGTGGTAAGAGGCCACGGTTGAGGAGTATTACTCAATCATGAAGAATCAAGAATGGGAGGTTGTGCCAATACTTGAAGGAAAGAAGGTGGTAGGATCCAAGTGGATCTACAAGGTGAAGCATGCAAGAAATAAAAGTGCAGAGAAGTACAAGGAATGCTTCATCGAAAATGGGTTTTCACAAAGGGAGGTTATTGACTACGAGGATACCTTCACCCTAGTTTGTAGGTATTCTTCCATTCATACCATTATATCTTTAACAGTAGAGATGGGTTGGTGAGTCCATCAGATGTACGTCAAGACTTCCTTCCTCAATGAAGTGATAGAGGAGGAGGTACATATTGAGCAACCAAAGGGGTTTTATTTGGAGAACAGGGAATCACATGTATGCAAGAAACATAAAGCTATTTATGGGCTTAAGTAGGCACCTCAAGCATGGTACTCGGGGATAGAAAACTATTTACGGGAGATGGGATTTCATCAGAATGAGGTTGGACACAACCTGTACTTCTTTTTAGGTGAGGTACCTCTCTTACTGGTCCTATATGTGGATGATATATTTCTTATAGGAGATGAGAGATTGATTGGAGAATGCAAGTCCAACCTTGCAGTTTATTTTGAAATCAAAGACCTTTGGTTGATGCATTGATTTCTGGTCTTGGAGGTTTGGCAGAGAGATGGATGCTTCTTCATTGGACAGGGGAAGTATGTAGTAGAGATATTGAAGAGTTTAAAAATGGAGGATTGTAAGCCTATGGACATACCTCTTTTTTCCAGCTGGAGGAAGATTGATGCATCAAGTTTAGAAGGATTTGATCCTACCTTGCATCGTTAGCTTATTGGATCACTTATGTATCTGGTCAACACTTGACTAGACATCATCTTTGTAGTCAAATATTTGATTCGATTCATGGTGGACCCTCCAAGAGTGCATTGGATGGCTGCGAAGCACATACTTTGCTACATCATAGGTACAGTGAAGTATGGATTGGTTTATGAGCGCAGGGGCAGTGTATCATTAACAATTTTCACAAATGTTGACTGGGAAGGATGTGTATAGGACCAAAAGAGTACTTCAAGTTGTTGTTTCAGCATTAGGTTAGGGGTTATCTCTTGGTTAAGTAGGAAGCAGAAGTCAGTTGCATTGAGCTCAGCATAGGCTAAGTACATGGCAGCCAACATGGATGCTTGTGAGGGTATGTGGTTGAGGAAGTTACTTTTAAGGTTGTTCGAGTGTGAGATAGAGGATATAGTAGTTCAGTGTGATGGTAAGAGTTGCATTAGGCTATCTGAAAATCCGTTGTTCCATGATCAGAGAAAACACATAGACATCATGTACCACTTCTTGAGAGATTGTTTTTAGAGAGGAACCATTCGATTGGAGTACATATAGACATATGAGAAAGTGGAAAACATCTTCACCAAGGCACTTTTCAGACAGAGTTTTGTGAAGTTTAGGGATAAGTTGGGGTTTCTACTGAATCCCTTCCTCGTTGAGAGGGACTGTTAAGATAGAAGCAACAAGGAAGGCCTTCCTACTTGCATGTGTTCTTGCATGCAGAAGACTTAAATTAGGAAGCCAATTGTATTTAATTATTTTTCCTAAAATATTAGAGTGATATAATTGTTTATTGACTTTAAGTGAAAGTGAAATTAGGGTTTTCTCTTTACCTAAAGTTATAAAAGAGAGATCAATTGGTGGAGAGGAAACCGTTGCATTCCAACAGAGAGATAGGAAGAAGTGTGTGAGAGAGAATTGTGGAGACGAATATGGAGGAGAAATAACTCATGAAGAAAACCCTAAATTGCGCAGCAAAGAGACATGATAATTTGGCAGAGGTACACCATACAACAACAACAACACTGCACAACAACAAGATGCCTTGGGAACTGTGCCATATCACAGGATTTTCTCAGTGATTTTTGGGTGTTTCAATTTTTACATATATGAAATAAATCAATTTTATTATATTGTAAAAGATCTGTATTTTATTAATAAAAAATCCTTTCATACTACTGCACTGGTTTTCCCATCTTGGGTTTTGTCTGGGGGTTTCTACCCAAAAAGATTGTGTCATTTCTATTGATGTGATTGATTTTGTAAATGGTTCTCAGCTTTATATTCAGTTGCATACTATAAATAATTTCATGTGTGGTTATTTCAGTTAAATATAAATATACTGTTTTAGCCCTAGTTGTGCTTTAAAGGAAAATTTACATATTCATCTTCATCATTGATCTCAGCGAGACCATCTTTTGCAATCTTCAGTGTGTGAATATTGAATCATCTTCTGTATGTACTCAAGCATCTTCTATCATATTCTAAATTATACTTTTTAGCATCAGTATGTGAATATTGAATCATATTTTGGTTCATCTTCTTATAACATCGGTATGTGGATATTGAATCATCATCTATCACGTTAGTATATGAATACTATATCATCTTCTTATAGAATCGATATGTGGATACTAGATCATCATTTCCCACTTCAGTGTCTGAATATTGAATCATCTTTTGGATCATCTTCTATAATATCATTATGCGGATACCGAGTCATCTTTTTCCATACTAGCATATGGATGCTAAATCAACTTTTTTAAACATCGGTATGTAGATACTAAGGCATAATATGCAACCTCATCATATGCAAAATACTAAAATATCAAAAATAGTCTCATTATCATGTTAGTGCTAAAATCAAAATCATATAATTCTAGATCATCATCTACATTACTAGCATAGAGATGCTGGAACATCAACATCATCATCAGTATAGGAAAATTGATGCAAAATCACCAAAATTCATTAATGTAACAACATTGGAACTAACTCAACAATCATTAGTATAACTAATCTAAAACTATCATCTCAATAATAATCAAGATAAAAATAATGAAACTATCTCAACAATCATCAATACTGAAGAAAACATCTCAACAATCATAAATATAACAATACTGAAGCAATGATCTCAACAATCATCGAAACATCTCAGCAAACATCTTATCAATCATCAGTATAATAATAATGAGGCAATCATATCAACAATCAAAAGTATAGAAATACTGAGATACATGTTTCCCTCTGACTATCTCGGAGAAACATCATGGTGAGTTCTCTGGTAGATCCATCTGAGCATGTTTTCTAACTGAATAACCCTTTCAAGCTAAACAAGCCTAGTTAGGTAGATGGATATCCCTGGGGACAAAAAAAGCTTTTTCTAGATTACTATCACTTTCAGGCCAACCAATCCTAGCCAGACATAATAATCCCCCTAGGATCAATAGGCCTCATCTGACTTACTAATCCTTTCAGGACAAACAAGCCTATCCAGACTTACCCTCCTCCAGACTGAGCTACTCACCACTGCATCCATCATCCGTCTACTATCACTCCCTCTTTTTAGAGGGGTCCTTTCAGACTACACTAAGATTTTCTTGAAAGTATTCAAATTTTAGACGAGACAGAGGCTTAGTTAACACATCTGCCACTTGTTCCTCTATAGGAGAATATTTGAGCTTTACAACTCCTTTATGAACCATATCCTTGATGAAATGATATCTGATTTCAATGTTCTTTTTCTTATCATGAAACACAAGATTTTATGTCATCTTAATATAACTCAGTTATCACAAAGGATATCGGTAGCATCTATCTCTGCATCAAATAGTCCTGCTAAAATATTTCAAATCCATACTACTTCACTACATGCTGAACATGCTGCAATGTATTCAACCTCTACCATGATAAGTGCAATACTAGTATTCTTTCTATTGAACCAAGAGATCATTCCTGATCCTAGACTAAAACAACATCCCAAGGTGCTTTTTCTATCTTTGGCAATTTCTCCCCAATCTGAATCAGTATAGCCATGTAATTTGATCTCACCACTAGATGCATATTTGAGCCCATAATATAAAATTCCCTTCAGATACATCATTACATGTTTTTCTCCAAGAAGGTGAATGTGTTTAGGATTCACCATATACTCACTTAGAGTGTTTACAACAAAAAAATATATCTAGTCTTGTATTGGTTAAGTACATTAGAGAACCAATAATCTGTCTATATAAGGTAGCATCAACTGCTTCCGAAGCATCATCATTTAATAAGTTCAATTTTTTTGTCATCGGAGTAGTCATAGCCTTCTTCCTACATTCAATGAGGGGTTTATCTTCTTCTGTTAGGAAGATATCATCTACATATAGTAATAGTATCATAATCCCATCATCCTCAATCTTATATTAGAGATTGGAATCTACTTTAATATTGGTCGTAAATCCTAATCTCATTATAAATCCATTGATCCTTCCATACCATGCTTTGGGTGATTTCTTTAACCCATACAATTCCTTCTTAAGGCTACATACATGAGTTTTATGTTCACTAGTTTCGAACCCTTGCGGTTGTTTGATATATAATTCTTATTCAATCAAGTCATTTAGAAAAGTTCTCTTTACATCCATTTGATGTAGCTTCCACTTCATATTGGATTCCAAGGAAAGGATGTTTTTGATTGAGGTGTACCTAGTTACTGGTGCAAAGGTTTCCTCATAATCGATTCCCTCTTTCATAGATTCCATGATAGATCTATTCTTTCTTTCATCCACACTATTTTGTTGTGGATTATAGGAAATGGTGAGCTCCCTCTTGATACCAAATTCCTTGCAGTATTCATTGAATTCATTTGATGTGAAATCTCCTTCACTATTTGACCTCAATATCTTCATTTTATTTTCAGAGAGGTTTTCTACTAGGGCCTTAAATTCCTTAAACCTTTCAAACACTTCATCCTTATTTTTCAAGAAGTA
This sequence comes from Pseudotsuga menziesii, assembly GCA_001517045.1. Taxonomy (NCBI): domain Eukaryota; kingdom Viridiplantae; phylum Streptophyta; class Pinopsida; order Pinales; family Pinaceae; genus Pseudotsuga; species Pseudotsuga menziesii. The sequence continues at coordinate 468,229 of LPNX010234012.1, read as the reverse complement.
TATCCAAGTCTTGCAAGGGTAGTCATCAATAAAAGAAGCATAGTAAACATACCTTCTTATTGAAGTGGTTTGCGTTGGCATGCATATGTCTGAGTGGATAATATCTAAGCCTCCATTTTGCTTTACTGCCACTATTTGGATAAGGATTCTTACTATTATTTCCTTGTGCACATCCTTTTCACACTCCTCCATGTTCTATTTGAATTTATGGTAGACGAGTCAAAACCTTTCTTACAATTGGTAGAGCTTTGTAGTAAATATGATAAATCCTTATGTGCCATAGCTCACATGGGTTTATGGTACTAGTTGCTAATGTTGAATCTGCATGTCCCTTCAATTTATAGAGTCATCCTTCTTCAACTCCAATTTCTACTGCATCATCTATGGTTTTACCATTTGTCCACATGAGAATTTTTCCATCCACAAAAGAAACTCTTAAGCCTTTCTTGTTTAAGTCTAAAATGGATAGAAGATTATTTTTTAGTCTTGGGAGATACATGACATCTTTCATCTTCATAGGATTTCCAGAGTCCAACTTATAGGATGATTCTCCTATTCCTTTGATAGGTTATTGCGAATCATATCCAAGCATTACTTTGTGTGGAGATTCCTTTTGTACAATCAATGAGAGCGAGTCCTTGTAATCTGTCATGTGCTTGGAGGAACCACTAACTACAAGAAGGTGTCATTTCCCAGTGAGAATGATTCTCTTAGTACATAAATAAATACATATTCTTTACTGTAGTCTTCATCCTTCTTTGCTTCTTTTTCATCTTCTTGATCACTATCTTCAACAGCATGGGCCTGGAATATTTTCATCTTTTTTACTCTTTCTTCTTTCTTGGGACAGTTCATGTAAATCTATCCCAAATTGTGGCAAGTGAAGCATTCAAAATTTGAGAAGTCTGTCTTGGGCCTCTTAAACCATTGAGTCTTATGAGTATGGTCATGAATTTTCCTCTTTCCTTTGGTATATTGAGTTGTCAAGGCTTGATACTCATTGTCATTTAGATTTTCTTCTCTAGCTTATATCCTTTATTCTTCTTGAACACATTCTTCCAATAAATTTCAGAATTTGGTTAGTTTCATTATTGAACAAATTCCTTGGATAAAGGATTCCCAATCTCTTGGAAGACCATTTAATGTTTCCATTACAACTTCCACTTCTTCAATCACATCATCAATGGATTCTAACTAATCCTTAATTTGAGCTACTCTTGTAAAGTAAGGCTGCATGGTCTCTGAATTTTGAGCTCTTACACTTTTGAGTTGATTCCTTAGGGTCATCTTCCTATTAATGTTTCTTCATTCAAATAAGACAGATATAGAATCAAACATTTCTTTTGGAGTCTCCCTTGAGGATACTTGGGGAATCAAGTTTTCTTTAATGGAGTCAGCTATGATCCTTTTATATATGATCATTTCCTTCTTATACTTGGAATTTGCTTCAACTTCTTCTGTTTCCTTCAATTCCTCCTTTACAAATATATCTAGATCATTATCTTGTAGGATGAGCATGATCATATACTTCCATTATTTGAAGTTTTCAACACCCACTAGTAAAAAATGTGGAATTAGCTACTACGTGACTAAAAATTCTAGTCATCACCAATTTTCAAGTGATTTACTACTAAATATGAGCAATTTTGATTGAACCAACTATAAATGACTAAAATTAATGACTAGTTTAGTCACCAGTTAACAAACATGACTAGATAATAAGTAACTAAGTTAAAATGACTAACATAAACGACCAATTTAGTCACGACATAAAAAATGACTAGCTAGAAGAATATGAATTAGTCATTTATGTTAGTCATTTTTAATTGTGTCATGGAAAATTGCAATTTTGACAATGAAGTGTAAATTTTGTAAATTGTCAACCTTTTATTAGTAATATTGGTTCCATGCACCTCGATATTTAGAGATCCAACAAAGCAATTACATGAATTTTCTCTTGACCATCATTTGAACACTTAGTCAGTTTCATGCATCAAGTAAATTTACACAAGAGACAAATATAATGGTGGGGTTGTCGAACCGGCTAGCCCTGTTCACTTTGTATTAATAAAAAATTTACAATAATGGATATACCATATACTAAAAACACTCCTGCTATGCACCCAACCAGTAGACACACTTTTCTTGCTAGGCCCATAGCTAACAAACCAACTCTATTGAGATCACGGGGTACATTCAATTATGAGATTCAATCCTGGAGAGATATTATTCCTCATTACCTCACTGCTTGTTCTCATTACCTCTTTTCTCGACGTTCTAGAACATTTAAAGAGAGAGAACATATACAACAATATAAATATTTGATTTGACCCCACCCGAGTGTGTAACTCTTCATATTGTCAACCAACTAACCCTTGTAGATGGAAACCATCACGTGGACTAAACTCATGTAGAGCACCGACTTTCTAGACCGTCACTTCTTCCCCAACCCAGTTTCATTTCTGAGTTGAGACACTTAGTGACTGTTCCTACGACTAAGCTCGAATGCTTCCCTATCACTACTACATATCGCTCAAAATTCCCATGGAAATTTTCCATGAATCAGGTAAAACCATAGCTTTCATGGAAAAACAGTGTTAATTTTTTGAAAAATTTGAAAAATTTCCCAACGTTCATTGCTATTGTGACGAATCTTCAAGCTTGTCTCTCTTGCGATGAACAGTACGATGAAAGCCAGTTTTTTTTGCTATTGCGACGAAACCTTATCTCTTGAACTGAAATTTACTTAATGCATTTCCTATCCTAAGTAATTATTCAAAACCCCATAAGTGCAAAGGGATTTTAGGCATTCTTTCTCGAATTGGAGAGGTGGAAAGGGAGTTTGATGCATGATTGATGGTGTAGGAGTCCATAAATTCATGTATGGTAATGATTTTCCCCAAATATAGGGGTCAAAGTTGAGAATATGATATTTGTCTTCTATTAGGTCAAATTCCACTATGAAGAATCATTTTTCACACAATTATATGGAATTTTTATTCTTTATTTCTACTTTTGATTGCTGGAAATTGAGTGGTGCAAATTAGTTAGGTTTGTCCAAAGGCCATTAAATATACATACTAGCACTTTCTCTAGGAAGAAGTTCAACTACTCATCTACATATTTGACCACTATGAAGGAAGGAGTCGGTTGCTTCATTTACCTTTCAGATTTTGCAATGGTGTGTATTTTCCATGCAGATACGATTTAGCACCACATCTTTGAACAAATGCCTTGGGATCATTATTGTTGAAATTGAAGGATTTCACATTTTATGACATTCTTGAAATTGGAGGATACATAGTTGAGGCAAAGGAGGTCCTCACTATATTTGGAGAAAGGGAAGAATTTGATAGCTTGCCCTTGGGTCACTAGCTAGGTGAGAAGTATGGTTGCTAAGGTTGAGGCACTCACTAGGACTCCAATCATGGTCAAGGGGGGGGGGGGTTAACGAAAGGAAACTAGAAGGATTTCTTTACCATTCAATTTTCAATTGAGCCAAAGGACATAGGTAGAACCTACAACAACCTTTAAATCGATCCCCATGGTAGCATCGACCTTTAAAGAGTCTAAAGATTTTGATTCGACGTCTAAATAAGAGGGTTTCAAATGTGATGAAGGAAATAAGAGATTTAGGTTGAGGATGAAATAGCCATTAATGACAACAAATCTAAATATGAAACCCTAGTTGTCGCATAGATAGCTATTATAAACTTCTTAATTTTCATTTAAAATATAACTAAAAATATACTAAAAATGTTAATTTCAAAAACAAAAACATCATTTTTTTATTTAAATCAAAGTTTAACATTGTAAAATTCAAATGATAACAATACAACCAATCAAACCATTGCTTGAGTATCTTTCTTGGACTAATAAAAAGAACTTTTTTATTATATATGTATAATTTTTTTATTAAAAACACTATGTACTATAGGTTTACATTTTGAAATTAATAATATAATTTTAAAATTAATATTGGAATTGCATTTTTAGTTTTTAGTTTTAAATTAATAATATGATGTATTTTTGTTTTGTTTTTAGTTTGATTTGGGTTTTTAACTTGTTATCTAAGAAATCAAAATTTAAGAATATATAAATGGTCAAAATCATTCAAAAATCATACTTGATTTAGAACACATCAACACTTAACATGACTAGAATTTAAATGTCCCTTATTAACTACCTTGTGAAAAAATAAGACCCTTCAAAATCAATAATACTAACAAAATTTAACATAATATATAAAACAAAATCAATAATACTAACAAAATTATAGAGAAACATAATGTCATGATATATTTTTTTAAATTATTACTATAATGATATTTTAAAAATAAATAATGTATACTTTATACATACTTATTTTATCATTAAGTAAATTCAAGTTTTACAGTGAAGTATATGGTTGGAGATCATGACATAAAGCGTTTAATTATTATATGTATAATCACAACAAGAAATTAGTTGAGATTCCTAAATCACAAAATATATTAATTGAGAATATGAAATATGTGAAGGAATTACTTTTTAATAAATACTTTATTTTTAATGGATGACATTTTTATTAAATTTAATGATTTTTATTAAGTTTAATGGATGGCATTGTATTAAATTTAAAGTTTTGAATTTTTTTCCTATCTAAATGCTTATAGTATTTTTGGAGAGGTGTTGTATGCATTAAGAAGAAGATTGTGTTTCCCTAGGATTTGTAGAGTGAGTTAGTAAGAGTAAATATGATCCAAGGGGTGAATTTGACCTAAGAACTAGACCTTTTTCTCTACGTCTCTCCTATTAAGATGAGTATTGTCGTGGAAACATAATAGCATGTCTAATAAATACACACTCAAAATGGGAGACAATCCATATTCGATTGAAATGATGGCGTAAATTACCTTGTTTACCATTGAGTAAGAGCATCAAATGAAGATGAAGCTAACTAGAAGCACTATGAAGAGAAATCAAAAGTAGGATTCATGAGTGGTTGATTTCATGTGAGGAAAGGAGATGAAGAATCAACCATGGAAATTATATTATGTAGAAATAATAGATCAATTCTATGAGCAATGATGAGAAGAAGCACAGCAAATAGATCTTGCTACTAAGAATTCTCACAAGCATACAGAGGAAAAATAGAGAGAAGAAAAGAGACTCAATCACATGAATGAAGAGATGAATCTTGGTGTGTATCCTTACATTGAATAATGATGAATAATAGTGTACAAAAATAGTACATCCCTCATAGGAAAATCGAATTGTATGGGAACAACTCATAAAGATCAAAAAGGTTGACTTACCAAAATATAACAAACCCCCATAGGTGGCTAAAGCACTTCCCAAATATATCAAGGACCTCACGAGTTGGAAAAATAATGAGTGATTTGTCAAGGAGATAGAAAAAAAATGCTAATCCTAGAAAATGGAGAAAAAATAATGGAGGATGGGTTGGAAACAAAAGCTGCCAGTTTCCTAGTTGACTAGCTTTTATCTTATCCATAGAGAAGTAGGAAAAGCAAAATAAAGCAGAATATGTTGTAAAGTCATGTATACTAATTCTGGATGGTCAAAAGGTGGTAAAGATCAACCCAAAATTAGAAATAAATCATTCCTAGGATATAGATGGCATGTATTGGCTTTAAGGTGCAAGTGGATGCCAACTAATTAAGCTAGTGGGTGAATAATTAATCAAATAGTGATTAATTATTTTATCCTAAGTTATGAGTGGGTTTAATATATTCCAACACCCCCCTATAATGATGAATTTGTGATGCTATGAAAAAAATAATAGATGCATATAGGGCCCAGCAACAAGGCTATGGTCACCCTTTAACAGTTATTATGTCTAGAAAAGTGAGGAAAGAGGAAAAACCACATGGGAAAATCCTCCCTCAAGAAAGGAAAAGGCACGGGATTTTAAATATGTATTCAAAATATATTCATTTTCACTTTAATGATTTGAATGAACTTCTTTTGGATGAAGGACTTGCTGAAGAAATCATGAACCCCATGATCATGCTCTGGAGTGTAGAACCTACAAGAAGGAAGAGGAGAGACTCCTTGTATCTCATCAACTGATGAAGTAGGAGCATTATCTGAATGATTCTTGATACTGTTAAACTCTGATCTAAAAAAATAATATGAAATGGAAAATATATATGTGCATACTCCTTTCCAAAGAGACAGAAATTAAGACAATTTATTTCACACCCAATTCCCTGAATAGCTACAAAATCGTGGTGTGAATCACATGATAATCTTCCAATTTGATGTATCACTATAGAGATATAATATGAGGCTGATAAAAATATTATATATCACAAATATTATCATATGGAATAGTAAATACAAAGGTTTCAGTGGCTCCATGAGGATATAGGGCTAGACTAGGTAAATTATGAGCAATTGGGGAAAACTGATAGGTGTAAAAATCTGAATGATGGATGGGAATAAGATATGAACCATAAGTGTTTATAAAAGATCCAAACATGTTTAATATTAGTCCAAATATTACTAAATACATGGATAACCATACATTTAAATATAGGAAAGACTTCAAACCATGTAAGATAAATATCACTACTAAAGAGACCAATGAGGAATCAACTAGTGAGATTGGGATTTGTATAGTCTTTGGATTTTTCAAAGGTATGGTAGATGGTATGGATGGTGGTATTATATTTGTATCAACCTGAAAATATGATTCTAAATTATAATCTAAAGGATCACATATAAGGATAGCAATAGACTCATGGGAATACACTGGTAATGAATCCTCTATATGAAGGAGGAAAGAATGAGATGCTCATAATATTCAAGAAGGCTCTGAGTATTGATTCCAAGAACAAAGGAGGAGATGCTGAAGCATATGATATCAAGGAAGGTAAGTGGTATGACACAAATAAGGCTTGATTTGGCTAAGAAAACATCCTGGAAATTACTGGGTTGCGCACCACCAATGAGAGAGGTATGCACAAGGTGTGAAGAATCTGGCACATAGATATCAGAATTTAAGATAGGAGATTTAAAGAAAAATGAATGGGTTATAGGATCATAATAAATATCAGAAGCATCTCCATATGTTACTTATTTTTCATCATTAGTATCACAAGAAGAAAAATCACCTTCAAGAGACACACAACAAGATGGATCTTCAATATTTGCTTCTTGATTGAAAGAGGAAGCATTCGAATCAAAGCGGGAAGCAACACCATGAATTGTATGATAAAATTATTCATCATGATCAAATTCATCAGATAATTTAGAGGCCAATAAATATTGAGAGAGAGAACAAGAGAAGATGTTAGGTTCGCTCCATGCTTCATCTTCTATTTCTTGCAAACCAAAAGCTTTTTCCAAAATTTTCCAAAGCTCAAATGGAAATTCAGCAGAATCTATGAGATCATATATATTTGAAGCCATTACCAAAAAAATAATTCCATAATATCTATAAAAATTATTTATCCAATGAATCTTCTCTTCCTAAGACTCAGGTTCGCTTGATGGACCAATGGAGACATCAAAGAGACATTGCCTCTTCAAGTATGCACTCATATTTGGCTTCTAATTAGCATAGTTGAAAGGATATAGTAGAGGAACATTTGAATCCATATTGAAGTTGTTGATATTCTCTAGGAGATACTCTCTACAACATGCAAATCAAACTAGGATAAATTTTTTTAATCTAGACAAGCTCTTCTTCAGAGAGGGATATGAGACTGGATGCGCTCCTCAACTCTGTAGAATTTGATCAACCTTGCTGATCTGATGCCATGTAGAAGATGGAAATTTTGTGCTCCTTGTATCTCTGATACCATGTATAAATAATAGATCAATTCTATTAGAAATCATGCTAATAATAAGCACAAGAAGCAGATCTTCCTACTAAGAATTCTCACAAGCATACATAGGAAAAATAGAGAGAAGAAAAGAGACTAAATCACATGAATGAAGAGATGAATATTGGTGTGTATCCTTCCATTGAATAATGATGAATAATAGTGTACATAAATAGTACATCCCTCATAGGAAAATCTAATTGTATGGAAACAACTCATAAAGCTAAAAAAGGTTGACTTACCAAAATATAGCAAACCCCCATAGGTGGCTAAAGCACTTCTCAAATCTATCAAGGACCTCACGAGTTGGAAAAAGAATGAGTGAGTTGTCAAGGAGATGGAAAAAACATGATAATCCTAGAAAATGGAGAAAAAATAATGGAGGATGGGTTGGAAACAAAAGCTTCCAGCTTCCTAGTTGACTAGCTTTTATCTTGTCCATAGAAAAGCAGGAAAAGTAGAAAACATAGAATACAGAAGAATCTGTTGTAAAGTCCTATATACTAATTCTGAATGGTCAAAAGGTAGTTAATATCAACCAAAAATTAGAAATAAATCATTCCTAGGATATAGATGGCATGTATTGACTTTAAGGTGCAAGTGGATTCCAACTAATTAAGCTAGTGGGTGAATAATTAATCAAATAATGATTAATTATTTTATCCTAAGTTATGAGTGGGTTTAATATATGCCAGCATATTGCAGTTTATTCTAATAGGGGATAATGACTAATGTAATATTTCATGTGTTGGTGTTGATGGTGACAATTAATCACATTAAGGAGATATAACCAAGAATGTCGCTATAGTGACGAAGTATCAATGTTAAGGGTTGCAATCATTGTTAAGGAATAAGGATTATAGATATATGCTAAGGATTAAGGATTAAAGTTATATGTTATAGGTGTTAGGGGTTATGAATTCATGGTAATAAGGGTTAGGGTTTACATGGAATTAATGATATATTATAGGTTAATAAGGGTTGGTGGTAAGTGGATATAATAGGGGATAAAAGTGATATGACTTAGCGACAAAAGGATCATGAAGGTTTATTTGCATTATTTGTATGGAAACACTTGGATTATCTTCATGAATTATTTTCACCCTTAGTTTCACTTGGTAAACAATATATCTATTATATGTTTATAGACATAGGTACACATGTCATTGAGTCCCATGGGACCTATATTGTGCTTTTGTATGGGGAATCTTGATCAAGGGTGTTGTACTAATGAGAATCATTGACTATTACACAAACTTGTTTTATTTAGTACTTTATTTGTCCTATAGAAAATAATATTTTGCATTATGTCATTTTCATGTGTTTCACATAATTGATGATGATGATGATGATGGTGAAGATGATGATGATGATGATGAAGAGGACAACGACAGTGACGAGGAGGATGATGATGATGATGTTGATGATCATGATGAAAATGATGATGACGATGATGATGATCATGATGATGATGCCGATCAATATGATGATGATGAAGATGATCAGGATGATGGCGATGATGATGAAGCCAATCAATATGATGATGATGAAGATGATCAGGATGATGATGATGATGATGATGATGATGAAGATGATGATGATGATGATGATGATGATGATGATGATGAAGATGATGATGATGATGATGATGATGAATATGATGATGATGTAGATGATGATGATAATGATGATGATGATGGTGATGATGATGATGATCATGAGGAAGATGACGACGATGATGGTGATGATGATGATGATGGTGATGATGATGATGAGGATGATGGTGATGATGATGATGATGATGAAACATTGTTTTAACTAGTTAGAAACATGTTTTCATCACCATCACCATCATCATCAACATCATCATAATTGATGATGATCATGATGGTGAAGATGATGATGATGAAGATGATGACGAGTAGGCTGATGATGATGCTGCTACTGATGATGATGATGGTGATGTCGATGCTAATGATGATGATGATCATGATGACAAGGATGATCATGAGGATGGTGATGATGATGACGACGACGATGACGATGATGATGATGATTATGATGTTGATGATGATGATGATGTTGATGATGTTGATGATGATGATGATGATGATGATGATGATGATGATGAATATGATGATGATTATGCTGATGAAAACATGTTTCTAACTAGTTAAAACAATGTTTCATCATCATTATCATCATCATCATCATAATTGATGATGATGATGATGGTGAAGATGATTATGATGAAGATAACGACGACGACGACGGTGACGATGATGATGATGACGAAAATAAAGATGATGATGATGATGGTGATCATGATGTCGATGATGATGATGATGATGATGATGGTGGTGATGATGACGATGATGATGACGATGATGACGACGATGATGGCGAGGATGATGGCTATGATTATGATGATGATGTTTATGATCATGATGACGATGATAATGATCATGATTATGGAGACAATGATTATGTATGCGATGATGATCATGTATGATGGTGACGATCATTTTCATTGCGTAGATTGCAAAGGATATTGGCATTTTTTTTTATTTCCCAATATGTGATGATATCATCATCACCATCATCCTCCTCCTCCTCCTCATCCTCATCGTCATCATCATCATCATCATCATCATCCTCATCCTCATCCTCATCCTCATCCTCATCTTCATTAGCATCATCATAATCATCATCATCATCGACATCATCATCGTCATCATCATCAGCATCGACATCATCATCATCATCATCATAATTTGGGTTTTGTTATCTAAACTTGTCTAGGACTCCAACAAAACAACTATCCAATGACTAGAAAGTGGAGACATAACTATTTGGGTTCAAATATCAGTGTCAAAACCACTTTCTTGCCTTGCGGAAACCACAATATCTTACTCTCATATTGATGAAATTGGAGAGAGAAATTGGAGGTCTTTATGGAAGAGGCAATTATAACTCTTTTTTATGAAGTTAAGCAATATGTTACAAATGTGAACATAAACTTGAATACCATGACAAGAAAATTCACTATGGTAATAAAAAACAAAGAAGTAAAGGATAGGGATGTGGGGCACTTTCATCCCTATAAAAAAAGAACTGAAGCTTAAAATCACAATCACCATGTAAATCCTTTTGTAAATAGAAGAGTGAAAGGGAAACCATATTAATCATAGGATTTTAGAAAATTTGATCAAAATTATGATAACCTCAATCCTCATGGGCTAAAAAGTTGCAAGGATCCTTACGTTAAACCCCATGGACGATTAAAAAAAAATCAATTTTCTACTCTACACCTTGATGATCCAATGTTTGATTAGGTGAAAAGGGTGAAACAATAGATTGAGGAAAAAGAGTGTATATCATAGTCACATGGGATCTTTGTGATAAAATTTTATCAAACTTTTTAGACCCTCACGTAGAAATATTATTCTATGAATATTATTATTTTATTACCATATTACCAACTCTTTTATCAACCTCTTTTGTCCATGCAAAAAAATAACAAAAAGATAATATTTTGTCCATCCATAGAACCTCCAACGAGCAAGTAGAGGGAGAGCTAGGGAGATTTGGAGTCATCCCATTCCTCCATTTGCCAACGAGCCTAGACCTCTGGTTGAAACCTACGGCCACCAGATTCCATCGTCATCCCATTCCTCCATTTGACAACCAACCATAAAAATATTTCCTTTGTAAAATATTATTCAATAATTTAACAGGTACCCGATTGTTGTGAGGCATTTACACTATTGTGATGTTAGGGGCAGGGGAAATTAATGGTGTTATGGAAACTATGGAAGAGGAGGACTGGGAAGGTATTTGGGTATGCCATACATTATTTGGTGTTGTCATCAAGGTTTTATGACATGGTACCAGCTAAAAGATGAGGAGGCAAAATAGATGCCTGCAGAAAATGGAGGCTTGAAGATCCTGTGCTCACCAAGGTCAAGGGATTTCTGGCATGGCTCGCAAAGCTGTGCCAGTCTATTTTTCATCAACATTTGTTTTCCCTTATTTGATGTATGTGATGTATGTTATTGATGTTATTTTCATTTTCCACATCAAATTATATACTTCTTGTGCCATGTTTTAATACCCAGTTGTCATCCAAGGGTTTGTGTGAATGTTTATAGATTTTCATAGGGTTTCATTTCCATTGCGCTGGAGGAGGCCTTGGAATCTATGTTCATGTTGTGCGGTAGTAGGGAGTGGTTGATAAGGATTTTTTTTATGTGTATTATGTTGGTGCTAGGGTTCAAACCTAGTTACTATGGTACTCTTCAAAGTTTTTCTTTCTTTCTGTTTCTCCTTTGTGAAATCATGACTGCTTGGCTGCAATTTTCCTCTACTAAACTTATGAAGAAACCCATTAACAAGAAGAGAGATGCATTTCAAGGAAATATTATTTCAATTTCTGTTTGCACAGTTTTTGCACCTAGAGCAATCCAATGTGCAAAGCTTTTATTAAAAAATTTAAAGCATACATGTACAAATATTGTCTGTTTTTTTTCAAACCTCAAATTTTAGAAACTTGGGCAGAAATGATACATTTAGTAAACTCTAACATTATATTGAATATTTTAGCTATGAAATGTAGTTGTAGAATGCATTTTTTGAAAGTGAAATGTATAATATGTTCTAACTTGGTTCTTGATCACATTGCATAGGCATGACTGAGCATAATGAATTAAAAATATAAGGATATATATTCAATGCATCTGAAAGAATTGAACTAAATACCTTTAGTGTGGCCCTCAATAATGTCGTTTTATCTCTTAAATGCAACTTATACTTAGTGTACATGTCTTTAAATACAACAAATATGACTTGTTAAATTACTTGTTGAAAACTAGACAAGATAGGAATTAAACCCAGGAGCTTCCTTTAGCTAATGGAATTCTCTACCACTGAGCTTCCCCTTATTTAAATAATGGGAATCCTTAGTGGTTTGTTATTAATTTATGGATTGTTATCTTAACAGTTTACCTTCAAACAAGAATTTGGCTCAGGTCTACCTCCCATCACTAACCACCTGCCTCTATTACCTTGTTGAAAACCAGACATGCTAGGAATCAAAGCTATGGTGCACACTGGGATGAAAGGATACTCTACCACTAAGATTATTTCTCTTTTTGTGATTAGACACCATATTGGTTCCAAATCAAGGTGTGGATTTCTATATCCAACAATCTTGTCATAAAAATAGTCTTAGAGTGAGATATCATGGTAGCCATGTTTAGGAGAAATGGGGAAAATACAAAATATGAAAATGGTTAAATGTGTATACAAAAAATACAAAGAGAAAAAATGGGGAAAATTAAAGTACATATTGTGAATTATCACAAAAACCATAGATCAATAATAGTTGATGAAGCTTCTAGAGGGTGTTAGAGTTGTAGAGGAGAAAACTAGAATGTTAATAATTTTAATATGAGAACACACTACAAGAAACATATAAGAAATTTTTATTAATGACCACATAATTAGGTCAATGGGGATAAGAGAGTACACCAAATGTAGGTACAAAGTGAGGGAGCAAAAAAAATCCTAGAACAATACTGAGAGTAGGAAAATATAAAGAGGGAAGCGCTAAATTTCCACCTAAAAGTTAAATTAAAAAAAAACAAAGTACTCAATATATGTAGGTCATTTTTTGGTTTATCTTTATTTTTAAATGTTTGAGGTCAATGCACAATCATCAATCCATAGCCTCCACAATTGTAATGTTTAGACAAGGACGTCAAAAAAAATATAAATATTGGTTTCAAAATCTCTCATTTATACTATAATTGAAACAATATTAACACCATGTGATAAAAACCCTAAGATGTTTTATATCTATCCTACCTTACTAAAAAATATCACTTCAACCCCTTCACATAGGAAAATTGTAAGTTACAACACATGTTGATGTTATGAAGTAATCAAACATAAAATGCTTAGTGAGTCGATACCAACAAGTACATTCTTGTATAGAATAATACCCTCCATTACACCCCTTAAATCATATATAGTACATGATAGTAAAGATAACTCATAACAATGTTTTGGTATGAAAACATAGTTGCACAAAAATATTCCAGAGGCCTTTTTTTTTAAATATGTAACTTTGCTGCATTAATAACACATAATTGTATTAGAGCATAATTTTTCTAGATGGTGTTGCAATCAACCCCCTTTCCCAACATAGGTGAGAATATGTAATGTATTTGTATTATCTCTTATCTACATGTAATACACATGTTTTATAGTCACTATGTATTTTGGTATGCCCCCCACCCTATGTGGGGTATGCCCTCCTACGTGTTGCTAAGTAGGGTTCCCATTGATAAGTGTATTAGCCAAAACCATATTTCCATTGGTCTCAAATATGAGGAGAGTATAATTTGGCTATTCTGGAGCTCCTCCTAGGTCACCTATAGGATGCTAGAACTAATTATCCCTAGGGATTCGCTCTATGAAATAATCAAGAAGTGTATTTGTTCCTTATCAAGGATTGATGAGGAAACAAATACTTATTCCTGACCTTTTTATTCTATCCATTACTCCTCACTATTTTGGTCTATCCATTCCTAATGACATATAATGGTTTTGAATGACATCAAATTTCATTAAATGTTACTCACTCATAAATTATTGTTATGAAATGAAGATTATTTCTCTTTTCTTTTTTCTTCTTTAAATTTTTAACTCATAATACCTGGTGTTTTTGTTGTAGTAATTGGGATCACAATTTACTTGGTGTTCTCATTAGAGTAGGTGAGTAAATTTCATATGTGAAGTCTAGAATGTATGTTGACATAAGAGACCTTGGAGATGGAAATTCCATCCTTATTATAGTCCAGTTTTGATATGTTTGGATGAGTCACTCTAGAAAGGTTATGGATTGGGGTTTGGCATTTCATTACTCTTTGCTACTCATATATGGTAGGTACATTTATATATTGTAGGTTTTGTTTCCCTTTTATTATCTTGTCTCTTTCCAAATAACTTGTAAGAGGTTGTATTTATAGAAGTTCAAGCAATGCTTTCTTTTGTTGTTGCTTAATTGATTTTTATCTTGTGCAATTTCATCCATAGCATCATATGGAAGGAATTTAATCCTACAACAATTAATAATGGACGAGGTGCATGGTATGATGGGGATGTAATTGCATTGTTTCATTTGTTGATAAATAGAACTAACAAGGTTTGGGCTCTATGTGAATCTTTTTACGAGCATAATCTACCAAATGTGAGCAACCTACTTGCCACAGTTTTGTTTTTTCTGATTGTAATACACTTCCAAGGTTTTCATGTTATATTTCCTATGAGGTACACATGTTATTTTTATGAATGTTAAAATGAACATGGATGTTCTATTGTAGCATGGTCCAATCTGAAGGAATTCCTTTTGGTCTTCACGCAGGCATTCCCAACAAAAGAAAAAAAATGCAAAATTGCCTCCACGACTATATTCAATATGAAGTATATATTGATTATTTGATAGCATGTTGATTCACCGTTGTAATTATTGTATGAATCAACATGCACACACCTTGGATGCTGTCTCATGTACTCATAAATATACTGTGACTATTTCTCCTAATCATTATGCAACTGCACCATGTCTTGTCCATTAATTGTCATGTTTTTCACCATTATTTGGATGTTTGCAAAACATTTTTATCGTTGCACTTCCTGTGACTGTGTTTAACTGTTAACATATATTTTAACATGTTAAATCATAATTATCACATCTCGAAAGATTGGCCTAATTTCACATTTCAGTGAACATACCATCCACGTGTCTTCTACCTAACAACTACTGCAATTGTTGCACTTCATGCTTCTTCAATACCTGGGTCGTTCCTCTTCTCTACATCAATTATCTTCATGTGTTTCTCTGTCGACCATGCGTGTGCTTTATTTCCATGCATGTGCCCCTTCTATACGTCAAAATTTCTATTGAACCAAGATTTTAGAGTGTCCCTATTGAGTGAGTGCCTTTGTAAGTTGGCCACTCCTATTTTTCCTTTCAACAGATACACCAAAATTTACGAGTATTGATGAATGTTTTAAAAATTATAACTGGGAGTTGAACCGGTTAAGGGTCAACTCAAACCAGAACTAGAAAGACTTTTGCAAGTCCATCAAGGTTTGTCAAGCACCTGGATGATGTGCATTGTAATTATTTATCCCCATACTACAAATATTTCCCTTTTGTTGGCACTAGAATTGATTCAATGAGTGCTTGATTATTGCTTAAAATGATAAGCATGCCATAACTTTTCTCTTGAGCAATGTTCCAAATTTGTTTTATAGTGAAATTGTTAATTGGTATGCCTAGATTTTTGAAGTCGGGTTTATTTTTTGGTTTTCCTTTAAGATATTTACTATGAATAATAACTTATATGCTAATATGAAAATTATTGAACCTTTTGGCATCCATTTGATATTCAAATATACAAAGAAGTGGCAATTTTTTATCCTGCAGAACTGGTTTGTAAGGAAGGTTATCATATTTTGAATGCTTGGATATTTATCTAGCATAGACAAGCTGTGCTTTATAAACAATTTATGTAAGTAATGCATAGGTTAGTGAGATATGGTTTATAATACATTGTCTTCTTCAAAAGTTTTTCCAGTATCGAAGCCGGCTTTGGCATTAAATCCTTGATAGAAACCTCCTTGACTCTAGTACTATCCTCATCTATGGTTTCTATTTTATGCATTGTGTAACTTCTTTGGCATGTTGTTGGTTGTCTAAATGATGTCCATAATTACTAATAATTACAAGTCTTAGTTTTACAATGGTTGGGATTTTGTTCCACACTAATTTTCCTAATTGTCTATGTTGATAACACTTCCACATGGTTAATGATTAGGAGACAAAGATAGTTTCTAAGACATTATCCACACCAGAAATTTTTTTATTTAGGAAACTGGTATAAGAGTTAAAGTCACTGCATTGAAATGGTAGCATCACCCCTCACTCTGGTACTAACATCACTAGAATTTTTGGTGCCATTATGTGCGGTCCCTGTTTTGTTTGTGGTTATGCACATGATAATTGAAAGTATTACTACTATAACAACATATCATTATGTTGGGAATCATGGTTATATTCCACATTATTACTCCCTTGTCCATTAAAACTTGTAAACATAAAAATTGAAGTTCTTTTGTTTCCACAAGCTTATGTGTAATAAAAAAATGGATAAGGTGGATAGTATTAATATGGAACTATATACTAACATATTTATAGGTTTTTGATATGTAGATCCTATCTCGATCCCTCGGGATCTGTAATGGAGGCATATCCCATGGAAAAGGAAATGGATCCTCCCCCCATGAAACAGATAATGAAAAGTCTGTGGTTTCTATGACTGTGGATCCCCATTCAACTTTTTTTGTAATGACAGAAAATTCCTAAATTTCCAAAAACCCCAACCACCCAAATCCCACTCATACTCTATAAGAGACTGATACCCAATTGCAGAGTACAAAATATTGAAGCTCTCTAGGATATTCCACTCATAGATTGAAGTTCTTTAAAAGTCAAGATACTGATACCCCCATTGCAGAGTACAAAAGATTGTCACTGCAGACCAATTCATCAGTGATCTATAGACTGCATGCATGCTTTTGGATCAAGATCCATCATCGATAGACAATTGCTTGGAAGTTTGAAGATTGAATCTCTCTAGGATATGACACCTGCATATTGGTGTGCTTCAAAATTCAACCTACTCATGAATAGATCCTGATCTAAGTTTCGTGAAACACGAAAATGGGAATGCTTGGAAATTGGACCCCCCAAAATTGGTATGTCTAGGGAAACATGGCATGTGTGTGTGTGTATAATAAATAACACATTATCTTGCAAGAAAATAAGAATTATTGTTTAATTTGTAGGTAGGTTTAGAAATGAATTAGAGATTATTGTATTAATTTTCCAGAAGAATTTTTAATGACCCCCCCAAAATTGGTATGTCTGGCAAAACATGGCATGTGTTTGTGTGTATAGTAAATAACAGATTATCTTGCAAAAAAATAAGAATGATGTTTAATTTGTAGGTATGCTTAGAAATGAATTAGAGATTAATTTGTCTTAATTTCCCGTAAGTATTTTAAAACTTGCTATGGGTTCTACACACCTCGTGGGCACTTGGGTATTTATGAGATGTTTTCATGAGTTTCCAGTACTTGTACAAGGGAAATTTAGGAGTTTTGTGCCCTGATAAATGTTTTGAAGTTTTCCAAGGGTATTATAAATCTTATAGCCCTTGTTATGTTTATACAATGAACATGTGAGTTTATTGTACACCTACAATTAGAGGCATGGTGGTTGAGATCTAAAGTATATGCAATGTGATGGTTTAAATTTTGATCTAGTGTATTTTTCCCTCAAAGAATATTGTTCTCTCTGTGACATGATAAATTACATATTTATACAATTAAAAACCCAAGTGATGATACACGTACAGAAGAGAACTTATGCATGCCTAATTGTAACATGCATAAACAACAGTGTATGGTAACTGAACATCAACACATTTTCACTAGTAGTGGAAACATACCTTCCCCTATGCCTTTTTTACAATTGAGCATGTTAATTAAGATTATTAAAATTCATCTGGACTGTCACAACTGGTAGAAATTCCAAACAGAATCTTTGTTCAGTTTGGAAATTTGTTTGGGATTAATATATACATATATTTAATTATAAAAAAAAAAAAATTGTACTCACTTTTTTCCTAGTATATTTGGATCCTGACTTTTCATAAAGCTAGTGTATATGTATCCTTATCCTGGTAAAAGTTTTGGCCAAATTATTTCTTAATGGTAAAAGTGTTTTTATAAGAAACACTGGAGTGATCATGCTGCCACTGTAAGCATATAACCAGAACACAAATCCGCTATGTTTTAAAGAATAGAACAAAAGTTTAATTTGCACCTTGGCCCTTTCTCAATATCCATTTTGACATTTGAATAAATTGTTTCTAGTTTATCTCATGTTGAAGTTTTCTCAGAGTATTCTTGTTTGTAGTTCTCATAATAGTCATAAAAATTGTACTCTTGATTTATATGTAGAATTACTGCACCATGATGGGATAAGAGGCCAGTCAAAAGGTCTTACATGGCAATATTTGTCCAAGTCAACAACAAAAACAAACATGTTTATTAGTAAGTATTTTTCATGATATATAGTGGTAGAAACTTGAAACTAAAATGTAGCATGGCATAGATGGTCAACAGTAATTTTCCCATCACCATTGTCAAAGCAATATCCAAACTATCAGGTCCTGGACTATCTTTCTAAATCATTCTTGGTGCAATTTGATTTACTAATGGAAGAAATTTATATGATTGAAAAATTTCTCCATGACCTTGAATCTTGAGCACATAATTGACAATATGTGACTTGTTGATAGGATGAAATGTAGGGATACTTATGTAATAACTCTTTAAATGCTAACATCCAGTGAGGACAAGAAGCATTCTAGAGAGAATTGATCCGATTGTTTATGGTTGTAAATTGTGTCTCCAAGGATAGTTTTTCCGTTGTGCCAAAATAATAATAAAAAAGATTATATATAATTCTTCATAAACCATTTAAATGGTATATTCATTGTGACTCCTTGTATTATTGTAAGAAAAACCTTAAGAGACACACCTTTGGCAAGGATTCCAAGTAAACATATGGGATATCAATTTCTAATAAATCTTGAGCATTGATTGCCATTGGTGCGTTCAGTATCTTCTTGAGATAGTCCCTTTGATTCGATAATAATTTTCTCCATGTCTCAAATATATCCAATGGCCACTGGACCTTTTCTCCTTTTCCACCTAGATCCTTTGGCATGGGGCCTCTAACATTGCAACATGCACTGCCTAGATGGAATGAATGTTCCTTGAAATGCATGGTCAACTAGATTATCAATGCTACATGAAGATAGGTAAATGCAAATTTGGCATGAAATGTGCATACCATCCTAAAGAAAGGATCATTTCCATACAAAACTGATATCTCAAGCCTCTTGGTCTATCCAAATTACCTGTAAGATTATGCTTATTCCTCCTGTCATTTTCTGCTTCAATTTTTCTTCATAAATATAGAAGTAGATATTTTTGTAGTGTGCCTGTTCTTGGTTTGATCTTGATAATGGTTAATGTTTGTTAATTGTTTATCTTGTGGGATGACATCTTTTTCCATGCATTTTCCATGGCCGAGGTGTATAGTTTTATTCCTTTTCTTTGATATAGATATTCAGACAATTGTGATAAGAGTCTTAGTGGCACATTTCAGAACTACTTTTGTATTCACGGTAGTTTTTGGTCTACATATTGGAAGTTTATATACTATGTGATGCCTACTATCACTTTATTTTGGATGTTTCACCTCCTTGTCACATTAATAGTAAGATCAAACCATGAATGAAATTTCACTTTCAATATGCAGTTCTCAGTGGTGCATATTTCCTTTGATTAGCAAGCACAACTCACTATCAGAAGGAACAAATGATTTCTGGAAGTACTTCAACTTGGAGTAGGTTAACTTCAGGTCTTAAGGAAGAATATCTCTTCTTGTAGTACAAGGCTCTCCCTTCTTGCAGTACAAGGCTCTGAATGCCTCAATCAAAGATACTTCTTTGACAACAGAATTTGAAGGTGAAATTGAAGCTTTTACATCTGACCTCTTTGCTTAAGTTTTATATCATTTAATTGGCTTGTGATTATAGATTGAACAATTAATGGTCTTGACTAATTTTCTAGAGTATACTCACTAGAATTGCATTACAAGTTGTTTGAGTACACTCAACATTCTCATTTTGTATGTTGCATTTGCTTCTTAAAAACATTGTACTTCTCCCTCATCTCTTACTTTGTCATTCCGAATCTCAGTCAATATCACATTATTGAATAGGGAAGCTCAACATGCACCTTCTTCACTGGTTATTGTATATAGAAGTTTGGATCAACCTGCATATTTGATTATTCCATGGGATACTTCAGTTACAGTTAGTCAATCTCTTTGCCAAATGATATTTGTGTTGGTTTTCATCAGATGGGATCCGTGTTGGATACTCATGATTCAATTTTTTCATCTTCAAATTTAGTAGTTGAATCTAGTAGAGGAAAGTCTATAGAATGATATTTTATGTCATAACTCATCAACAACCTTCTGTTAATGAATATTTAGGAACAGATGCATAGTGTTTAACTTCAAAGAAGAGTGGTATTTTTTTGTTGCAAGGTTGCAAGAGTCCACTTGTCTAAATGTGAATTAGATACATATTCTGTCAACTCAGTGCCTAATCTAACCTAACATTGTCTTTTCAAGTTATCAACCAAGCATCAGATACTTCCTTCTTGATCAACGAAAATTTTAAGTGTGAAATTGCACCACTGGGTGAAATTTGAGGTGATCCATTCAATTGGAAAACTTTTTATGTTGTAATACTTTCTAAAGTTCAGCTAATAAAATATACTTCAGCTATAAATATTTCATATATTAGCCAAGCACTTTTCCAACTTCATCTTCTACAATTCAGATGGAGATTTGTCCTAATATTATCAAGTAGTGTAGTGCACACTGTAATCTACCCGGGATTTATGATTCTTCTGTGTCTACTTCATTTTACCACAATGTAGTTCACTTGGATAGCAAATATTCTATGTAGATATATTATAGAACCATGAACGCTTTTGACGTGAAGTTTTGTCCAAGACTCAACGGAATATGAGTCTAAGTTTTGAAGTTGTCAGGAAAGGAGTCTTTGATTAATAAAGAGATAAGCCAGATAATTAGAGAACGTTGCTTGTTTCTATTATCAAATAAATTAAAGGATATTTTAGCAAAGGTTTAGAGCCGGTAAGTATTTGCAACTTCAATTTAATTGAAGGGAAATTTTCTGATTGCACTTCTTTCTTTGTATGGGTGCTTGTCATGTTTCTTGGAATGGTTGACAACTATAGGTTCCTAGAAGAAGAATATATGTTTCAAGGACTTTTAGAATATATGTGTAATTATTGCTTTATATTGTTGTAATTTCTCTTTAAGGTTAGTGTTGTATTTGTGTCTGTTTCAACTTTAAAGAATGTTTATTGTATTTTTAAATGGGTATGTTGAGGTTTTGAATTTAGACCCTCTGTGCCTCGGAAACGATTAAGACCTTATATAGATGAGAACAATAGTGGCTATGTGTGTTAGGAGAATTTATCTCTATTTTTAATTTTAGAATTTCAGTATAAATCCCACTGAATAAACACATGATATCATTATATTTATAGGAGAAACCTCTAAAAGTTTTCTACTTAGATGATAGATTGAGAATATGTCAGAAGCTAGTGTTGATTTTTCCAAGGTGGAAATTATTCACACACAAACCATTCGACATCAACGAGCTTGCTATACTAGCAACGAAAATTTCCAACGCTAGTATAGAAAGTTCGTCGGTTTTTTTTTTAACTTTTCCTTTCGTCGCTATAGCGACGTACAAATTGTCGCTATATCCATGCTAGTTCATTTCTAAAGCAACGCACACCCTGTTGCAAAAGTTATTTTTTTTGTAAAAAATTTGTATGTCGTCACTAGAGCGACGCATGGTTCATCGCTACACCCATGCCATTTCGTCACTAAAGCAACATAATTCCATTGCAACATGTATTTTTTTTGTAAAAAATAATGTCGTTCGTCACTATTGCGATGGCAACTTCATCGCTACAATAGTGAAGGTTCATCGCTAAAGCAACTAAGGCGTTTGTCGCTGTAAATTTAATATAATTTTTAGGATTAGATTATTTCGTTGCTAAATTTTCGTCGCTCTAGCGACGCAATTTTGTCAGAAATGTGATCTATTTGTTCATCAGAAGAGCGACAATTGACATCCATCGCAATAGTGACAAAGTTAGAAAACTATGGCTATTGTGATGAAAGTTTTCCCACAAACTAAAGGGGCCATTTTAGTTTCTAAAGCAATGCACAAGTGTTTCTTTAACAATGCAAGTTAGTGGGAAAAATGTCCACATGTACTAGTGTAACTCACATGTCTTGGCATCTATCACTTTGTTGCTTGTTTGATGATGCTCATCAAAACCTGCTTCTTTCCATCCTAGGTGTTGTGCCTTTATACATGTCACAAGGGTGAGCGTGGGCCCAAAGGTGAGCGTACCACTTTTCTTAGCGCATATGCTAGCTCAAGGATGACATGCTAACTCCACCAGAGGGTCCACTTCCCATGTGTGCACATTCATCATTCCTTCGGTTCGACGTGCTAAGCATTGGTCAGATCTCAGGTGCGTCTTCATGGGTGATCATCTCCATGTCAAACTCACCCAAGTGCACTAAGTGCACTAGCGATCTATCTCATCAAGGTGATGGGCATGTATCCATGCATGTATCTCTTTTCGGTCCAACAACCCAAAATTCGTTGAGCGCTTCCACTAAGAATGTCCTTGGTGACTGGTGTGGGGCCAAGTGTGCTTATTGTGGAGTGCTTGGGTCATTTAGACCTGTTAATCCACACTTCCTGCCAAGTTGCATCCAACCACTCTCTTGAGCATTTTAGGCTCTGTCACACTATCTTACGTGACTTGCCAACATGTTGCCGAGGTGCCACACTCATGGGCTTGCTAAGCTCCACTTTCTTGGGTGTGGGATTCGTTTGTGAGAGCACGCCAATAATTGGTCTGCGCGCCCCACCTTCTTTCTATTTCTTAGCTAGGGTGTCCCCTTTCCAAGTCTTTCCAACCAAACGTTCATCTTGCCCAAACGAGTGCCCAAGCTAGCTCTTAGCTGAGGGTGAGGTTCATGGTTGTAACAATGATGACTACAAACAATGATGATGACGATGATGCTTATGATAATAATGAGGTTCTTAATGATGATCATGACGATGATCATGATGGTGATGATAATGATAGTCATCAAAACCAATGCAGTCAATGACATCATCACTAACCTCATCATTTTATTTTTATTTATTTTTTAAATCAAATTTTATATTAAAATTAAATATAATTTTAAATTTAAAATTATTATTTTCAATATATAAATAATAAATAGTAAATAATAAAAATAAAAATAAAAATAATATTGTTAGACAATAATTATATATAAACAATAAATTAAAAAATAAAAACATAAAACAAAAGTATATATACATAAAAACTTACCTCCAACCAAAATTGGTGCAAACAATTAGCTTTTAATAGGTAAATAATAAAAATAAAAATAATATATAATAGTTTTAAATAATAAATATATATAAACAATACATTAAAAAATAAAAACATAAAACAAAAGTATATATATATATATATATATATATAAAACTTACCTCCTACTGAAATTGGTGAAAACAATTAGCTTTAGCCTCCCACCAAAGTTCACTCATTCTAACAGAGAAACCTAGCATAGGAGTAGAGAAACCCAATTGACAGATCATTGGGGTTATTGTGGTCATGTAGGGGAGAGGAATTTTGAGCAAAGAAACCTCAGCGAGATCACAGACTGAGCTAGAAACATGGATCAGAGCCGAGGAGAGCAGTAGAGGAGACAATGCTTGCAAAATCGGTGAGTAATTAGCCCTAAATATCTCTTTTTAATCTTTTTGTCTCTATTTGAATTCATTTTTTTCTCATGGATACATTTATTTTCCAAGCTGAGTCGATCTCATATTAGGGTTATTGCTCACCTAAGCCAATATTAGATTGGGGTTATTGTTGTTGTGTAGAGGAGAGAAAGTCTGGATAGAGCAACCCAACTGAATATCAAACTGAGCTAATAACATGCAGCAGATCCGAGCAAAGCAACAGAGGAGAAAATGCTTCCAAAATCGGTCAGTGAATATGCTTGAAACCCCTCCCCTCATAGATTTTCTTGGTACTTAATATTTTAAAATTTTTAATTGATTTTTGGTTTTGTTGTTTCTATATTCCATTAGAAAGGGTTTTTAACAAATTGTTACAATTCATTGCAGTCTTAGTTGAGATTTTATAGAGCCGTCATATTTTCCTTTCAAAAATATTTAATTGGATTTTCTTTGGATTTACCTGTCTCAAAACGTTGGTTGGTTCTACAAATTAGCGATCGGGTTAGACCACTTTGGATTGTGAAAAACATAAAATTATACTTGGCTTAGGGTAGGGGTTTCAAGGGAGGCTTAAGCTAAAAATCCCTTCTCAACTGGGTGTAAACCCCGAACATGGTGCCAGGTTTAGATGGCTCCGCTCCTTACCCTCCTACCTCGGGTGAGAGCTTCCCGCTCCTCATTGCATATGCATGCAAACCTTTTGCATTCTAATAGCGATTGTAGGAATGTTGATGAATATTATGGACATGGCGGAGGGTCATACCAGGAATATTAGCCCTGCAATACCATTTTCCATGAATGCATTTGAATCCCATCTGATTGAACATGCATTCATGAAGTGGGTGAGGAAAATGGGTAGCCTCAAGCATTCCATATTCAAGACAACTGATAACAATCTCCTTCCCACATTCTATGTTATAGTTGGCACCAAATCGGTGTTGGGGATTTCACGTTTGTGCAGCAGGTAGTGAATTCCTTGCCTCTTATCAACTTGTTATGCGTTGTTATTATTATCAATTAGGGTGTATACACGTGAGTAATTTACTTTAACTCCATTTGATATGGATGAAGATATATATATGTGTGTGTGTGTGTGTGTGTGTGTTTTCTTGTTTCCTCAACAATACAAGATTCTATATATTTCATGGAGAAAGTGGACATTCCCCCAACGAAGGCGTTCATAACATTTCAATGTGTAGGGGAAGACAAGATGGTGATCCAATGGAGAGATAATGCTAGGACTCAAGGACCCAATGGGCACTAGATGGGTACTTACTACTCTTCCATGGTTGTTTTCAATTATCCTTATTTCATTGCAAAAAACTTAACTTTCAAGGTTCTAATCTCACACATCTTTTATATAATTTAATTTGTGGTGGATAATGTATGTTTTCTGGTGTGGCCTTTTCTTTTTCCTTCTGTTCTAAGGTGTTGTGTAGATGGAACAATGGTGAAATATGTTAAAGGCATTGTGTGGATGAAACAATGGTGAAATATGTTTAAGGTGTTTTGTGGATGGAACAATGGTGAAATATGTTGGTGGTTTGTGACTTTCATGAATCACTTTATAATTATAAATTTTTTTCTACTATTGATATATGATGTTTGGAATACTCTCGATATATAATTATTGCCGGGAAAACTACATAACACAACTCCTTGTCCTCCTTCTGGATCATCTGGAAAGCAAGTTGTGGAATTCAGAATATCTGGAGATACGGAATTGTTTCTGGGATGCAAGTTTTTGGGTGCGTAGGATACACTATATGACCACATTGGATGACATTACTTCAAAGACTATTACATCGAAGGCTCAATCAATTTCATTTTTATCAATGGACTCTCACTTTACGAGGTATTCCATTAATTACATCATTATAAGTAAGTTATTGGATTGCCTAGATATAATCGTATGATCAAATAACTGAATCCCGAGATACGAAATTAAGTTACCGGTTTAGAAGTTATTGGGAATTTGAATTAATGAAAAAGTATCCTCTTTACAAACTCATTGCAAGGTCATCTTTCTATGATGATTTTCAGGTGTATAAATGCTCTGGCATTCATCTTTCAACATGATTTTCCATTTAAATTTTCTATTAAATAATTATTTGGTGTTTTCTTTAGGGGTGGCCTTTGAATTTCTCATTGCAGGGTCATCTTTATCTAATGATTTTTAGGTGGAGAAATAGTCTGCTATTCAGCTTTCAACATGATTTCCCATTTAAATTTTCTATTAAAAAATTCTTTAGTGTTTGCTTTGGGGGTGGTCTTTGAATTTCTCATTGCAAGGTCATATTTCTCTTCTTGTTTTCAGGTGGAGAAATGCTCTGGCATTCAGCTTTCAACATGATTTTCCCTTTAATTTTTCTGTTAAATAATTCTTTGGTGTTTTCTTTGGGGGTGGCCTTGGAATTTATCATTGCAAGACCATATTTTTTTGATGATTTCCAGGTGGAGAAATGCTCTGGAATTCAACTTTTAACTTGATTTCCCCTTCTAAATTTCCTATTAAATAATTCTTTGGTGTTTGCTTGTGGTGGCCTTTGCATTTCTCATGGCTTTTGATTTTCAATTTTTCATGAAAGGGAGTCTTATTTTGTTTTAGTTTAACACAGAGATAATCGAGAACTACATATAATTTCTATGTGTAATATTGATTTCTTTATACAATCTTAATAACTTATATTTACAATTCCAACCATTCTTTTAATTTATAATTAAAATTCAATACAAACAAATCCAATTCCATTTAGACTATTTCAAACTAAAATATATCACACGTTAAATCTTGATACATCCATTCTTAACTTCCAAATCAATGTAATTAAGAAACATGATAGGGATTTAATTTATAACTAAATTTCAATACAAACAGATCAAATTCCATTTAGACTATTACAAAATAAAATATATCACAAGTTAAATCTTCATACATCCCTTCTTAATTACCAAATTATTGTAATTAAGAAACATGATAGGGATTTATACAATATGATATGGCCATGAAATCTTTGAATACAAAATAAATTTATCCTTTTGTAAAGTTGTATTTCCATTCTTCAGTCATCCTTGTATTTCATTGGCATATTTTAATTTCTGGTCTGCTGCATGCCTGTACAAAGATTTCAAAGAAAAGAAATAGAGTCATTACTTTTCCTGCTAGAGTTCAATTCTAATCTACCAGTCAACTTAGTTTGAGGTCAATATTTCAATCAAAACCATACTTTAACCAAGCAATTTCATTTTTTTGACAACATTCAAATCTGAATCTACCAGTCAACTCAGTTTGAGGTCAAACCCATATTTTAACCAATCAATTTCATTTTGTCCGAGTATTTTCTAGGTATATCCAATATATGGGAATCTCTCAAATTACATTCTTTATAGTGGATATTCATTGGCATGTCTCAGTATTTGGGAAAACATTATACTTGACATTTACAAAAAAAAGGTGCAAAAGCAGGTAGAGACTGGCATGTATTTACTAAGGTTTGTGAAGTGAACTGTGATTATCAGGATGGAAGGATTCCAATATTAATTTTGAAATGTATTTTATTTAATGAAATATTTTTTCTCCTAGTGTTCAAGCGGATTCCTTGATCACAACATTCCCTGTCCTATGAGATCAGAATGAAACCAATAGTGTTTAGGTAATCCTTCATTCTTCAATAAATGCTACCAGGGGTAAATATGGAACCCAGTTGTGTCTATGAACCAAGGTAGTTTGGGGTTCGTCGGTAGGAATTATGAGGATTCTACCACATGGTAGCATAGTTGACCATTATGAAAATTCTGAAATCCATTCAGTGAGCATCTGAATGGATGGGCTATGATTGTAGATTAAATTTATACATTTAATCTGATATGAATGAATGACCTAATTATCTGTTTACTCGACTATCACTGACCTGATGACCCAATGCAATGATTTGACTAGCTAACTACTTGGCTATCTGGTTACCTTATGGAGTAATGATATAGCTTTATCTTACTAGTTAGTTATGAAGTTGCCTTACCTTTACCATGAACCAATATTATAAAGAGCTTTCTCCCCTTTGTATAAATTATGTAGTATGTTTAGTGTATGATTTATTATTTTGTGTCTAATCATGTTTGATAGACGGGTTTTCCCTTAATGGCTCTTTTATGAGGGTCTGTGCTTACATAACTGCCTTCTCCCTTCTTTCTGAGACTGGATATGTGTTAAAGGGTTTCTATGCTATGAGTTTTTTTATTGCTGAAATAGTTTAGTGTGGGTTGTTTGTTAAGAATTCAACTATAATTACTGTAGTGAATGTTGCGTTATACATGGTATAATCATTGGAAAAGTAAAGAAAAAATTCTTCCTAAAGTTTCTCAGTAGAGGAAGCTGTCAGGAGGGAGGTTATGCTGTCTGTATGACCCTTTAGTTGCATTGGAGGCGTGTTTAGGTAAGGTTTACGGTTGTTTTAGGATAATTATATATTCATGTGTTTGAAGGGGCATGATAATTCCTTGGTCGTGTGTATTAAGTCATAATTCCAATGGTGTCTTAAGTAAGAATCCCATTGCTTAAATAGAATGGATAGCAAGGAGTCCAATGTTTAAATAGAAAGGGTTATAAAGACTAAGAAGGATAATAGACATAATCCCCATGTTGATTCTATCATTGTGTAAACTCAATAACTATGTCATTTAAATTATGGTTTTCAGATTCCATGGTTCAAGTGATGCGTTCCCACCCTGGTAAAATGGTGATTATCTTATGACTCTTTTTAAATTCTTCCTCGGTCAAAAACTCAATCACTTTCCTTGGGTTGACGTGAAATGATGTTGCATGGGAAGAAAATATGAAAGCATTCAATGGGTAGTCATTTACTGTCAATTTCAACACATCAGGTCTTGCGTAGTGCCCAACCACATCAAAATTAAAATTTTCTCACACAATGTCACCAAAATCTGCAGTGTTGAAAGTCACCTTGAAACAACAGAAATGCCTACAAATGTCATTCTTAAATGTTCCCATCAATTCACTGATTTTTTAGTGATAGTGATTTCAAATATTTGAAATTAAAAGATAAGTATACATATAGGTAAACTGAGCCACATCATAGTTTGAAAACTTAAGATGCCAAAGAGTATTTGTAAATGCATATTTGACCACTTGAACTTAAAATCTTAAAGAAGTGATCCTGAAAAACTCATACATCCTGCAAGGTTTCTCTTGTCATAGAAAATTCCAACACTTAGCCAAGTTGCTAAAACATATTAGTTTATTGCAATGTTTACCAAAATTGAAATCAACAAAAAAATTGGTGATACGAGAGACGAACAATGATCCTTCAAATTTAAGAATTGAAATTAACTTGATTATGTGCTATAAGGTTTACATTGGATTTGAATAGTGAAACGAGTTTTTATCGATTGGGGATGAACAAATTATATATATATATATATAATGGAACATGTGAAGAGACCAGTCGTGTTGTGATATTTAAGCACTGAAATGAATTCTAAATGATGAGTTGAGTTTCGAAATATTTGTAAGTAATTGATGTGCAGAGAAAATACAGTTGGCCAGATATGAAGGGAGTCTAGAATAAACAATTACCACTTGTTGGGGAGGTCAATGAAAAAGGGTAATTTCTGTATTGTTCTGTAAAATTTTGGAGTTAAATTAATTTAGCATACAAATAGTTGCAACATGATATACACACAAACTAGGATTGATTTCGATTTTGAAGATGATTTTTGAATTGGTATCTTATGTGAATAAATGGATCAAGAGGGGATATATATATATATATATATATAGAGAGAGAGAGAGAGATAGAGAGAGAGAGAGAGAGAGAGAGAGAGAGAGAGAGATAGATATGGGCTGATGCATAATCATGGACTCCTTTAAGGACACTTTAGATGCAACATAATACTAGAATAAATGGAAAACTCTGATTTTAGGTGACAATTAGGGTACTTCCCTAACTTATTTGAAGATGAAGTAAAAAGAGAAAAGATAGGTAATTGAATCAGCTTTCATAATATATAGCATTTATGCAGAGAAAATGTGTGCAAATGATTATAAAATTAGTTTCCGTGAAAGTGGGTTTTCCAATTTTTAGCACAATTTAACATATATGTTTGTGCAGGTGCAACAATATATGAGGTAAATGATGTCCATTTGGGATAAAATATTGTAGACATATAAAGGACATATGGGCCTAGTGCAACACTATTTATTCGGAATTTTTCATGAATTATTTTTTTATTATTAATTATTGAAGTCAGAAAAGTTTGAAATTAAAACCTTATGTGTGGGTACAACACTTTATGGGAAAACATTAATGAAATCCTTGATTTCTTAATATAAGATCATAGAGATTGATCTTGTCTAGTGCACCATATAGTTTTTTTGGGAAATGGTGATGGAAATCAAAAGTTATATAACAAACAATCGATGTATGTATTTTCGAAAACTAACGTGTGTCATTTAGAAAAATAATTATAAATAAATAAAAAATAGTTTTGAAGGAAAAAATTATATATTCAGAATCGTATTTCGTACTCTACAATATCGTACATTTTCATAAAAAAATATTGTGTATGTCGTATCAAAACACGGCATCTAATCTGAGCATATTGATAGAGTTCTAAAATACAAGCAATAGCCCTGGTTGATTTTTCCTAGCCAATAGGTTCGGTATTCTGAAGCCGCTTCCAAACCTAATGCCAAACCTTAATCCTGCCAATTATTTAAATTTTCAAATAACGCATATGCGATATAGCTTATCCATATCGCATATGCGATATAATGCATATGCGATATGAATAAGCTATATCACATATGTGTTATAGATTATTCATATCACATATCGATATATAGAATTATGTTCAGAGCTAATTTATGTCGTATGGCTTCGAGATTCACAATGTCACTAGCTGCTTCGAAGTTGTATGGGTGGTGGGTTCCCACTATAGATTACTTCATGGAAGTTCTTTAATGTTGCTAGCATAATTGAACTAGGTAAATTCTAATGGTGCTATAGGTAAATTTTAACTAATTTTTTTTGTCCTAATGCATCATTGTTCACCACCCTCATCCTCATCATCATCACCACCCTCATCCTCATCATCATCGACATCACCCTCATCCTCATCTTCATCATCATCATCATATAGTCATCATCATCCTCCTCCTCCTCCTCATCATCATTGTTCATCATCATCATCATCACCATCAACCTCATCATCTTCATCATCATCATCATCACCCTCATCCTCATCTTCATCATCATCATCATCACCCTCATCCTCATCAGCATCATCATGGTCATCATCGTCATCATCATCATCATCAGATGTCATCACCCTCATCCTCCTCCTCCTCCTCCTCCTCATCATCATCACCCTCATCCTCATCAGCTTCATCATGGTCATCATTGTCATCATCCTCATCCTCATCCTCATCATCATCATCGTCAACCTCATCATCATCATCACCCTCATCCTCATCCTCATCCTCATCATCCTCATCCTAATCATGATCATCATGGTCATCATCATCATCATCATCATCATCATCATCACCCTCATCATCATCACCATCATCATCATCCTCATTTTCATCATCATCATCATCCTCATCCTCATAAGATTCATCATGGTCATCATCATCATCATCATCATCATCATCACCATTATCATCCTCATCCTCATCAACCTCATCATCATCATCACCCTCATCATCATCGTCAACCTCATCATCATCATCACCCTCATCATCATCATCACCATCATCATCCTCATCCTCCTCCTCATCATCATGGTCATCATCATCATCATCCTCATCATCACCCTCATCATCACCCTCATCATCATCCTCACCCTCATCCTCATCATCATCATCATGGTCATCATCATCATCATCATCATCATCATCATCATCATCATGGTCATCATCACCCTCATCCTCATCCTCATCCTCCTCCTCCTCCTCATCATCCTCATCATCATCATCATCATCATCATCATCATCATCATCATCCTCATCCTCCTCCTCCTCATCATCATCATCACCCTCATCCTCATCAACTTCATCATGGTCATCATCACCATCCTCCTCCTCATCATCATCACCCTCCTCCTCATCCTCATCATCATACTCATCATCCTCCTCATCATCACCATCATCCTCATCATCATCTTCATTGTCACCCTAATCCTCATCCTCATCATCATCCTCATCAGCATTGTTCATCACCCTCATCCTCACCATCATCATCATCTTCATCGATAGACTCATCCTCATCATCATCATCATATTCATCCTCCACCTCATCATCACCATCAACCTCATCATCATCTTCATCCTCACCCTCATCCTCCTCCTCCTCATCACCCTCATCCTCATCATCATCAACCTCGATCCTCATCGTCATCGTTCATCACCCTCATCCTCATCATCATCATGATCATCATGATCATCATCATCATGGTCATCATCATCATCATGGTCATCCTCATCCTCATCCTCATCATCATCATAATCCTCATCCTCATCATAATCCTCATCCTCATCATCATCACGTTCATCACCCTCCTCCTCCTCCTCCTCCTCCTCCTCCTCATCATCATCATTGTCATCATCATCATGGTCATCATCTTCATCGACACCCTCATCCTCAACATCATTAGCATCCTCATCCTCATCATCATCATCATCATAATCCTCATCCTCATCATCATCACGTTCATCACCCTCATCCTCATGATCATGATCATGATCATCATCATCATCATGATCATCATCATTGTCATCATCATCATGGTGGTCATCATCATCATGGTCATCATCTTCATCGACACCCTCATCCACAACATCATCAGCATCCTCATCATCATCATCATCATAATCCTCATCCTCATCATCATCACGTTCATAACCCTCATCCTCATCATCATGATCATGATCATGATCATCATTATCATCATCATCATTTTCATCATCATCATGGTCATCATC
The DNA here is from genome assembly GCA_001517045.1 of Pseudotsuga menziesii. NCBI lineage: Eukaryota > Viridiplantae > Streptophyta > Pinopsida > Pinales > Pinaceae > Pseudotsuga > Pseudotsuga menziesii. The sequence goes on along the minus strand of LPNX010234012.1, from coordinate 434,795 downwards.
CTCCTCATCATCACCATCATTGTTCACCATCATCTTCATCGTCACCCTCACCCTCATCGTCATCCTCATGACCCTCATAATCCTCATCCTCATCATCATCATCATATTCATGATCCTCATCATCATCTTCATTGTCACCCTCATCCTCATCCTCATCATCACCCTCATCCTCATCATCATCAACCTCGATCCTCATCATCATCGTTCATCACCCTCATCCTCATCCTCATCATCATCATTCATCACCCTCATCCTCATCATCAACATCATCATCATCATGGTCATCATCATCATCATCATCATCATCATGGTCATCATCATCATCATGGTCATCATCTTCATCGACAACCTCATCCTCAACATCATCAGCATCCTCCTCCTCCTCCTCATCATAATCCTCATGCTCATCATCATCATGTTCATCACCCTCATCATCATCATCATCATCATCATCAGATGCATCATTGTCATCATCATCATGGTCATCATCTTCATCGACACCCTCATCCTCAACATCATCATCATTGTCATCATCATCATGGTCATCATCTTCATCGACACCCTCATCCTCAACATCATCATCATTGTCATCATCATCATGGTCATCATCCTCCTCATCATCACCATCATTGTCCACCATCATCTTCATCGTCACCCTCATCCTAATCCTCATCCTCATCACCCTCATAATCCTCATCCTCATCACCCTCATAATCCTCATCCTCATCACCCTCATAATCCTCATCCTCATCACCCTCATAATCATCATCGTTCATCACCCTCATCCTCATCATCATCATCATAGTCATCATCATCATCATCATCATCATCATCATTGTCATCATCATCATGGTCATTATCATCATCATGGTCATCATCTTCATCGACAGCCTCATCCTCATCCTCATCATCATCACGTTCATCACCCTCATCATCATCATTATCATCATTGTCATCATCATCATGGTCATCATCTTTATCGACACCCTCATCCTCATCCTCATCATCATCATAATCCTCATCCTCATCATCATCATAATCCTCATCCTCATCATCATCACGTTCATCACCCTCCTCCTCCTCCTCCTCATCATCATCATAATCCTCATCGTCATCATCATCACGTTCATCACCCTCATCATCATGGTCATCATCATGGTCATCATCATGATCATGATCATGATCATCATCATCATCATCATGGTCATCATCATCATCATGTTCATCCTCCTCCTCATCATCACCATCATTGTTCACCATCCTCGTCATCATCATCATCATCATCATCACCATCATTGTTCACCATCCTCCTCCTCCTCATCATCATCACCCTCATCCTCATCATCATCATCACCCTCATCCTCCTCCTCCTCCTCCTCATCATCATCCTCATCCTCATCATCATCACCCTCATCCTCCTCCTCCTCCTCCTCATCATCATCCTCATCCTCATCGTCTTCATCGACACCCTCATCCTCAACATCCTCAACATCCTCATCATCATCATCATCATCATCATCATAATCCTCATCCTCATCATCATCACCCTCATCCTCATCCTCATCATCATCATCATCATCCTCATCCTCATCATCATCATCATCATCATCATCATCACCCTCATCCTCATCCTCATCATCATTGTCATCATCCTCCTCATCATCACCATCATTGTTCACCATCATCTTCATCATTGTCATCATCCTCATCATCATCACCATCCTCGTCCTCATCATCATCATCATCATCATCCCCCATCCTCATCATCACCATCACCCTCATCCTCATCATCATCATCATAGTCATCATCCTCCTCATCATCACCATCATTGCTCACCATCATCTTCATCGTCACCCTCATCCTCATCATCATCATTGTCACCATCACCCTCATCCTCATCATCACCATCACCCTCATCCTCATCCTCATCATCATAGTCATCATCCTCCTCATCATCACCATCACCCTCATCCTCATCATCATCATCATGGTCATCATCATCATCATCCTCATCCTTATCATCATCCTCATCCTCACCATCATCAACACCCTCATCCTCATCATCATCGACACCCTCACCCCCATCCTCATCGACACCCTCACCCTCATACTCATCATCATCATGCTCATGGACACCCTCAATGTTCATCACCCTCATCCTCATCATATCTAGATAAATGTAAATAAAACATTTTCATTGAGAACTTAATCGCATATGCGATATATTGGGAATGCGTTATGGAAAACCCTTTCCCTTCATTAAAAAGCTCAAATTCAATATTGCATATGCAATATATCGCATGTGCATTATATCGGAAATGCGATATATGTTTTATAGAAAATGTAGGGTGGCATCGTGTTGGCCACCTTTAACATATCAAAAGACATAATTCGTCTGAACCCGCGCACAGAGAATTGTTGGACATGCAATTTTTTTATCATTACATACATAATTGCATAGTTTTGTACAGGTTTGGGTGGATTTCAATGGGGAATGTACGTAATAGAGGAAGAAAGTCAGCAAGGAAGGTTCTTACACCAGAAGAAGCAGAAAATAAAAAACAAAAAGAAGGGAAGATTCAAGAAATTGTCGGCATTCATTACATGAGCAAATAGTTACCATTCCCCCTCAAGAGATACCCGACGTAGAGGCTATGGAAGATAATGCAACATTAAAAGAAGCTGGTTATACAGAAGTTGATATTATTCATCCATTAGTAGATGGACAATCTTGTGAACAGTTCAATAATTATGTTACTCCCAATGCAAATGTGACTCAGCAACAACCATGTTCGGTGGTTCAATCTCCTAATCGAAGTTGTGAGACGGTAGTGGATGTAAACGTCACTCCAGCGTTTCAAACGGCAAGAAATTTTGCATCAAAATGAAAGAGAACTCCTAAACGAATACAAGTGAACGAGAGCGGATTGACTTCCATGGAAGGTAAGGTGGCTAAACACACTATCCTTCATCATTCTTCTCAAATAATGAAATAATATTTTGATAACAAATCCGAAGCTGGTAAATGCCAACTGTTTTTAGCTTTGATTAAATCTAGAAATATGGCAACTATTAGAAGAAATTTAGGCATAACAACAATGAAGACTATGGAATCAAGTAATCACATTGTTAAATCTCTTACTGCTGCATTCACATCGATTGGTAAAAAAACTCGTTCAAAAGACTGTAATGTGGCTCGTCGTGTATTGGCTGAATCAATTGTATGTAGATCCACAAGACAACGTCGTTTAATTAAATGCACATTAGAAATTGTTCCTTTACATCCAAAGGCTCTTAAAAAATATTCAGTAAGAAGAGACAACCTTGATGTAGAGGGACAAATGGAAACATTATGGGCATTTAGCGGTAGGTTTCCCCGCAAAGACATGAAGTTAGTCGAAGCAGTGAAGGGCCTAGTGCAAATGTTTTGGCATGATAACACTAGGCCTTCTTCTAACATGAAGGATGTGTTAAAACATTGTAGGGGTTCTCATCACACTAAACCTCATGTTAAGCATTATCTTGACATGACACAAACTCAACTGTTCGAGATGTTTAAAGTTGCCCATGTAGAGCTAAGGCTCGGGAAAAGATATTTTGAAAAATGCAAGCCTTGGTATGTTAGAATCAATACCATCCGGAACAGTTGTTGTTGTAGATACCACATAGAGTTTAACCTATATTACCATACATTTGCACATATACGTCGTTTTTTGCATCCTAACCATGTGCAGGAATGCTCAAGTACAGTACCGCCAATTTCATCCATAGCCTCATGTATCTGAGGCAAGATGGGCAGACACATTACTTAAAACAATGTCTAGACTGTTCTTGCAACAATTGTGGTGGGCTATCCTTATGGTCTGATTGCATCCATGAAAATGAAGATCAAGCATTCAGGAATGCAATTGTTGAGAAGCAGAACTATCAATATGAGACATATCAGCTAAATGATGGGAAAGAAAGTAGGAAGATTAAATTGGTGACTTCACAGGTAAATTGTTTAATATTGACAAATTAATATTCACGTGTACACACACATTTTTTTATGTGGTTTATTGACATATTAATATTCATGTACCAGGTTCAAGTATGTGATTTTATTCCAGAGTTTCGTGGAAAGATCCAATAGTACATTCAACATGTCAAAATGGCACGGTGGAAAGATGAGCAATTCAGAATATGTCGGGACACCTTCCCTCTCGAAACAATACTATCAGTGGTTGAATTTGCTGAAAATTACACCCTACAACCACAAAATGAAATTCAAAGTCAATACTATCACTCAGAGTAGGTGAGCATAATGGTGCATATCACGTATCGACATGGGCAAGATATCAGTGAAGAGAAAAGTGTGATACTGAAAGAAAGTCACTTCTACATAAGTGATGATCGGACCCATGACATCAATTACGTGCAACATTGCTTTAAATTATTCTATGACCACGTGATAGCTATGGATATACCATTTTATTGTCATTTCATTTGGTCAAATGGTTGTGCTGGACAGTTCAAGAATGCACGTGTATTTGAATGGTTTTGTTTGTTGCACCTAAAATACAAGGTGCCACATGTATGGAACTACTTTGAAACTAGTCATGGAAAAGGAGAGCACGATGGTGCTGGTGCATGCATTAAAACTGCCCTTCGAAGGGAAGAGATGAAGTTTACAGGTGCTCTCCTTCGAGACGCTGCATCTATAGTCCAATGGTGTGCATCTGTCATGGGAGAACAAGCAACAAGGAAACACTTAGTGCGAATAATATTCTGGGAGGTTACAAATGTGGACCGATCAAAAACACCTCGGTTGAACACAATGCATGGAACTCGACAGTTTCATTCAATTATAAGCTTAGACAACTCAGCCCTACAAATTTGGACAATATTGAAGGCTTGCTTTTGCAGTTGCTGTAGCATCGGTGAATGGGATTATTGTGAGCATACTGATACCATTGATACATGGGATTGAGTGACACTTGGCACCAATTTCAATGGGGGCAATGAAATAGACCATTTGGAAGATGACCAGACACATATTTCTAGAGACTATGATCACATATCGGATCTCATACAAGTAGGTACATGAGTAGTACCTAAATAAGAAAATGACCCCCTATGTAAATTGTTTACTCGACCTTTGTATAATTTAATTTATGTAGAAATTAGATATTCAAGACCTTATTTACAAAATGTAAATTGTTAACTCGACCTATTTCCTTTCACAGGTCAGATATATGCAGTGGTTTCCCCAAAAAATAATGAATGGGGTTCTTACTATTGGTTGGCACGTTGCTTAGAGGGGAAACAAACCCTTCTAGAACCTATTACAGATGATGAAAATATTGAATTCCCAACTGGATCGATGGTTATAAAAGGGGAGTACTTGACACTTGTAGCACAACAGAAAAGGAAAGGTGGGTATGTATATCAGGATTATAGACTAGGAGCTATTGTATACCACTTCACCAACCTAGTAGTTGCTACAAACATCAAGCTCCGCACACTTGCTCACAAAAATAGGTCACATGTACGATACTTGCTACCTCATATAGAGCACGAAAGATTGATGGACACGATCGACACCAAAGATGATCTGGATGGCCTACTTGTATGAGTGCATTGTCAGGTGCGTTATTTAAACCATGTTTGCACATTTTCATTGGGTTCTCTTTTATTTCTTATGATGTTACTAATGTCTAGCCTTTGGTGTTTCTAGGATACAAACACCATCTACGGCACATTGGAGGCACCAAGAATGGTGTCTTTAGACACCACCAAATTTAGTTTGGAAAATAACAAGGTCTCAAGTTGTTGAAATTTACATTTCTTGATGCTTTTAGTTTAATATATATACATTTAATTAGGAGAGGGAACTAGAAACACATGATCACTAATTATTGCATGCACCAACTAGGCTTTCATTAGTCACCATTTTCCATGCTCCAACTAGGGTCAAGACAAGTTATTTTATGTCCAACTAGGGTTTGGAGAGCAATTATGCAAGTTAGGAGAGTGAACTAGAAACACGTGATCACCAATACTTGCATGCACACCAACTAGGCTTTCATGAGTCACCAAGTTGCATGCTCTGGAATTAGGGTCTTGAGATAAGGTATGAGATGTCCAGCTAGGGTTTAGTGTGTAATCATCCAAGTCATGAGATGTGCTTTATGAGATGGAACAAGGTATGAGATGTACTTTTATTATGATTGTTAGTGGCATTGGTATGGAAAAAGAGAACTCAAAATCATCATAAAGTAATTATTTGTACATGGTCATATGGGGGATTTGTCTAGGGATGAACTTATTTATGAGTTCTACTTGAGGAAACAACCATTATTTTGTTCAAGAATTAATCTCTTATTCAAGCATTGTCTCAAAAAGTACACTAAACACATGTACATCTAATTCTTTTCCCATGGTAGCTTACATATCAAAGTCATGGGTTTCCTTGATGGTGCATATTTTTCTTTGATATATGCATGTCAATAAGTATAAAGTTGGAACTCGCATTGGAACAAACAACCTTGGATAATTAATGTCCTCAATGCTCTTGATCAAATGTGCTTTCAATGGTGGTGTAAAAACTCTCTAGGTTTTTGTTGACTAGTATCTCACTATAAATTGGATGTTAAACAAGACCTAATTGGACCAAATACTGCTACTCTTTAGTACATTTATTTTCAGCATGTTATTGGGAACTAAACATTATTGTGGCATGATCCAACTAGGGTCAAGACAAGGTACATGAGATGTCCACCTAGGGTTTGGTGAGCAATCATGCAAGTTAGGAGAGTCAACTACAAACACATGAGATCACCAATACTTGCATGCACCAACTAGGGTTTCATGAGTCACCAAGTTGTGCATGCTCCAACTAGGGTCAAGACAAGGTATGAGATGTCCAACTAGGGTTTGGTGAGAAATCATGCAAGTTAGGAGAGTCAACTACAAACACATGAGATCACCAATACTTGCATGCACAACAACATTATTGGAAACTAAACATTATTGTGTCATGCTCCAACTAGGGTCAAGACAAGGTATGAGATGCCCAACTAGGGTTTGGTGAGCAATCATGCAAGTTAGGAGAGTGAACTACAAACACATGATCACCTTGATACTTGCATGCACCAACTAAACACTAAACACACATGTCTCAAAAAGTACACTAAACACATGTACATCTAGAATTCTTTTCCAATGGTAGCTTACATATCAAAGTCATGGGTTTCCTTGATGGTGCATATCAAAGTGATCTGAATTTTAGTATCACATGGCATCTTATTTTTCTAAATGATATATGCATGTTAGTAAGTATAAATTTGGAGCTGGCATTGGAACACACAACGTTGGATAATTAATGGCCTCAATGCTCTTGATAAAATGTGCTTTCAATGGTGGTGTAAAAACTCTCTAGGTTTTTGTTGACTAGGATATCACTATAAATTTGATGTTAAACAAGACCTAATTGGACCAAATACTGCTACTCTTTAGTACATTTATTTTCAGCATGTTATTGGGAACTAAACATTATTGTGGCATTCTCCATCATGGGTCAAGGAAAGGTATGACATGTCCAACTAGGGTTTGCTGAGCAATCATGCAAGTTAGGAGAGTGAACTACAAACACATGAAATCACCAATACTTGCATGCACCAACTAGGGTTTCATGAGTCACCAAGTTGTGCATGCTCCAACTAGGGTCAAGACAAGGTATGAGATGTCCAACTAGGGTTTGGTGAGCAATCATGGAAGTTAGGAGAGTCAACTACAAACACATGAGATCACCAATACTTGCATGCACAACAACATTATTGGGAACTAAACATTATTGTGGCATGCTCCAACTAGGGTCAAGACAAGGTACATGAGATGTCCAACTAGGGTTTGGTGAGCAATCATGCAAGTTAGGAGAGTCAACTACAAACGCATGAGATCACCAATACTTGCATGCACCAACTAGGGTTTCATGAGTCACCAAGTTGTGCATGCTCCAACTAGGGTCAAGACAAGGTATGAGATGTCCAACTAGGGTTTGGTGAGCAATCATGGAAGTTAGGAGAGTCAACTACAAACACATGAGATCACCAATACTTGCATGCACAACAACATTATTGGGAACTAAACATTATTGTGGCATGCTCCAACTAGGGTCAAGACAAGGTACATGAGATGTCCAACTAGGGTTTGGTGAGCAATCATGCAAGTTAGGAGAGTCAACTACAAACGCATGAGATCACCAATACTTGCATGCACCAACTAGGGTTTCATGAGTCACCAAGTTGTGCATGCTCCAACTAGGGTCAAGACAAGGTATGAGATGTCCAACTAGGGTTTGGTGAGCAATCATGCAAGTTAGGAGAGTCAACTACAAACACATGATCACCTTGATACTTGCATCCACCAACTAAACACTAAACACACATGTCTCAAAAAGTACACTAAACACATGTACATCTAATTCTTTTCCCATGGTAGCTTACATATATCAAAGTCATGGGTTTCCTTGATGGTGCATATCAAAGTGATCTGAATTTTAGTATCACATGGAATCTTATTTTTCTAAATGGTATGTGCATGTTAGTAAGTATAAAGTTGGAGCTGGCATTGGAACAAACAACTTTGGATAATTAATGGCCTCAATTCTCTTGATAAAATGTGCTTTCAATGGTGGTGTAAAAACTCTCTAGGTTTTTGTTGACTAGGATCTCACTATAAATTGGATGTTAAACAAGACCTAATTGGACCAAATACTGCTACTCTTTAGTACATTTATTTTCAGCATGTAATTGGGAACTAAACATTATTGTGGCATGCTCCAACTAGGGTCAGAACAGGGTATGAGATGTCCAACTAGGTTTTAGTGAGCAATCATGCAAGTTAGGAGAGTGAACTACAAACAGATG